>JANZLK020000526.1:106049-118119 GCA_026937615.2 Erythroxylum glaucum | reverse complement strand
CATATACCATTTTCATCAAAGATAAAATTTTTACAAAGCGTTAGTGGGTATTTCAAGCCACAAATACATTAATACATCAAAATCTCAAAATACCAAAAGATACATGATTTGCTCAAAATGCAACTAAAGCCTCGCTTTACAAACTTGCTTCAAATACAAAATAATCAAAACTAGGAGTGCTGCCTTGCCCTTTTGACCTACTTGATATTCTACTCATTACCTAAATTTGTGGGAGAAGATTGCGGGGTGTGAGCTTAAAGCTCGAGGGTAACAATTTTATAATTTGTAACAAGCAAAAACATTTATAAGCCATTTCTAATGCAGAAATTCATGAGTATGCAGATCCTGAATGCATCACTTAAATCAACTTGTCATGAACACATAAATATGTCAAATGGTTTGGGTAAGTCCAAATTATGACGAGCTACACATTTCCAATGCAATGGTCCTGTGTAGTCATAAATTCTTGAGGGAGTCCTTGAGGGAACTCCATGTCCCTAGTGGGCAAGCAAGAGAAGAATATACTTAGGTCAACGTATACGTGACAGTTTTTGAGGGACTATCACAAACCCACATAACACATAGGTTTCAAAATCTTGTAAGCTTGATGCCCAAAATGGCACATTTCCTTGAAATTTTACTTTTCACATGCTTGTTATACCATAAAAACCATTTCAAAAATACGGTTTCATCATCATCCATCATTTGTAAAAATAGCTTTTCATAAGTCATCACATAGCTCATGTATAAGCATGTAGCACAATCTTGCAACATTTAAAAAAAACATTAAATGCACTTGAATGAGGTAGTTGTAAAATTTATTTGTTGTCATTTCTTGACAGAAAACTTTTAGTGGCTTATTACTTAACTATAAAAGTGAAACCCACCTTGAAGTCCTTGATTTTGGCTTGTTCAAAAATGCCTCTCCTCTTGCTGCTCTTGTCCTTCTCGATCCCCTTGTTAACATAAATAAAATCCCCAAATCAATAGGGATTTTAATATGAGAACCCAAAGAAGCTAATATATAAATTGATCCTAGAACTCTTAAACCCATGCATTTTCTAAGCTCTTGAAACCAAAACCCCTTCCAAATATCCGAAGCCTTAAAATTCTCCTACCTCAAATCTTCTCCAAAAGAAGAAATGCTTGGTTCAAGAAGGCTCTTATCTTTCTCTATATTTTTCCCTTCTTGATCACTCTCAAAATCCCTTTCGAAGGTTGAGGAAAATCAAGACCTAGCTCAAACCTCTCTTCTCTCTCGAAACCCATGACACTCTCACTACCTTCTTTCTTGTTTTTGTGCTTTCTCTATTCTGTTCTTCCTCACCATGTTTTTGGATTTTAAAATGCAAGCCAATAAATTCCTCTTCCCATTTTTGCCCCTCCTTCAAAGCCTTAAAGCCTTCCCGCCAAAGTGATCTCCCCAAAATACCCTTTATGCAACCTATCACTTTAACTTTAATCCAATTCACCTATGTAACTTAATCTCATTAACATAAACATGCTACTTAATTCCAACGTACACTAATCTAGCAAGATCCCAAAATTAACCTAATCATGCTCATTTATCAAGAAAAAAATTGGGGGCTAACAATTCTTCCTCTCTTAAAAGAATTTCATCCTTGAAATTCATACCTGAGTCACTGAAGAGTTGTGGATTCTCCTTCATGGTTTCCAAAGGCTACCATATGGCCTCTTGCTCAGAATGGTTTCTTCACAAGACTTTGACCAGTTGAACTATCTTGTTCCTGAGGACCTTCTCCTTGGTGTCCATCTCCACTAGAATTTTCTGATAACTCAGATCATCTCTCAACTGACCCTTAGTAGTCTGAATGATGTGGGAGAGATCCGATCTATACCTCCTCAGCATGGATACATGAAAGACTTCATGTATCTGTGACAATTCTGGTGGTAGTGCCAACCTGTAGGCAAGCGGTCCAACTCTCTCTAAAATTTCATAGGCCCACATATCTTAGACTCAACTTGCCCTTCTCGCTAAATCTCATGACTCCTTTCCAAGGAGACATTTTAAGAAACACTTTCTTACTAACTTCATACTCCATCTCCTTTCGGTGTGCATCAGTATAACTTTTCATTCTATCTTGAGCCGCTTTAAGCCTCTGCATAACTAACTTGACCTTGTCTACTGTCATCTAAAGTAATTCCGGCCCTATTAGTTTCCTCCCTCCTTCTTCATCCCAACATATCAGAGTCCTACATTTCCTTCCTTACAGTGCTTCATATGGAGCCATCTGAATGCTTGAATGGTACGAACTATTATAAGCAAATTTGACCAATGGCAAATGCTCATACCAAGCTCCTTTGAAATCCATCACTCACACTCTGAGCATTCCCTCAAGGGTTCGAATGATCCTCTCAGATTGACCATCTATTTGGGGATGAAAAGCAGTGCTAAAATTCAGCTTAGTTCTTAAAGCTTCTTGTAAACTTCCCCAGAATCTCAAAATAAATCGAGGATCCCTATCCGAAACTATAGAATATGGAACCCCATGCAATCTCCCTATTTCATCAATGTACTTCTTTGCCAGAACTTGCAGGAAATCTGTCTGCTTAATTGTCAGAAAATGGGCTGACTTCGTCAACCGATCAACAGCAACCCAGATGGCATCATGCTTCCTACTGGTCTTGGGCAAACCCATCAGAAAATCCATGGTTATCCTTTGCTACTTCCATTCAGGAATGGAACAATGGCCTTAACTTGCCTAAAGGTGCCTGGTGTTCAGCCTTAACTTGTTGACACACTAGACACTTACTTACATATTTCGCTACATCTCTCTTCATGCCTTTCTACCAGAAATGTTCTTTCAGATCTCTGTACATCCTAGTGCTATTGTGTGTCTCATCTAGTATTTCATCCTTCACCTCCTTGATATCTGGAATACAAAGTCTATTTCCTACAACCATAAGTTCATCATCCCTCACTACCACTTCAGATTTCTTGCCATCCTGAATTTCTTCTCCAAGTTTACTCAATTTTGCATCATGTGCTTGTAGCTCCCTAAATTTCTCCCTGAGTATTGGTCTCACTCTGAAAGTAGCAATAATACATTTAGGTTCCCCCTGTTTCAAACTTATCCTAAGCTTAGCCATCTCCTCCAATAGCGATAGGTAAACTGTTTGAACATAAGCTATAGAGGATTTTCTGTTCAATGCATCTGCTACTACATTTGCCTTTCCTGGATGATACTCAATCAATATGTCATAATCCTAGAGCAACTCTAACCACCTTCTTTGTCTCAAATTCAATTCCCTTTGGCTCATCAAATAATTAAGACTTTTATGATTAGTGAAAATCCTCGTTTGAACCCCATATAGATAATGTCTCCAAATCTTTAGGGAAAAAATTATAGCTGCTAATTCTAGATCATAGGTCGGGTAATTATGTTCATAAGGTTTTAGTTGTCCCGAGGCATAAGCTATTATCTTACCTTCCTGCATCAAAACACAACCCAAACCCTTTCTCGAAGCATCACTGTATACTGTATAACCCTTATCTCCCACAAGCAAAATCAAAACTGAAGCACTTGTTAATATGCACTTAAGTTCTTTAAAACTTTTCTGACACTCCTCACTTCAGATAAACTTTTGATTCTTTCTCAATAACTTCGTCATCGGAGCAACTATCATAGAAAATCCCTCAACGAATCTCCTATAATATCCTACCAGACCAAGAAAACTCCTCACCTCTGTCACTGTATTGGGTGAATGCCAATTTACTACTGCTTCAACCTTTCTTGGATCAACTTGTATCCGTTCTTTTGAAATCACATGTCCTAGGAATCTTACTTCATGAAGCCAAAACTCACATTTGCTGAGTTTGGCATAGAGCTCCCTCTCCCTCAATGTCTGCAACACAATCCTAAGATGCTCCTCATGTTCCCCTTCATTCTTGGAATATACCAGAATATCATCAATAAATACTATGACAAACTAATCCAGATACTCCCTGAAGACCCTATTCATAAGATCCATAAAAGCAACTGGAGCATTTTTCAGTCCGAATGGCATGACTAGAAACTCATAATGCCCATATTGGGTCCTAAAGACTATCTTGTTTACATTAGATTCCTTGATTCTGAGTTGATGATAGCCTGACCTGAGATCAATCTTAGAAAAGACCCTTGCTCCTTGCAACTGGTCAAACAAATCATCAATTCTGAGCAGAGGGTACTTGTTTTTTATGGTCACCCTATCGAGTCTTCGGTAATCTATACACATCCACCATGTTCCATCCTCCTTCTTAACAAACAAAACCAGTGCTCCCCAAGGTGACGAACTCGGTCTTATGTACCCCTCCTCTAACAGTTTCTCCAACTGTTTCTTAAGCTGTTTTAGTTCAGCTGGGGCCATTCTATATGGTAGTATAGAAATGTGTACGGTTCCGGGAGTCAAGTTAATGGCAAACTTGATTTCTCTCATTGGTGGCAAACCAGGTAAATCTTCTGGAAACACGTCTGGAAATTTCCTCACAATTGGAAGGTCCTATAACCTCCCTTCATTCACATCAGTGTCCACAACATATGCTAAAAAGGCTTCACACCCCTTTCCCATTATTCTGTTAGCCAAAAAGGCCGAAATAATCCTTGGTGATGGTGTTTTCCTGTCCCCTCTAAAAATCACCTTCTCACCGTTGCCCAACTCAAACTCCACCTCCTTAAAGCTACAATCTAATTTTACATGATACTTCTCCATAGCATCCATTCTCAGTATGACATCTAGCCCTTTTAGATTTAGAGGTAGTAAGTCCACTACCAGTTGAGCACCCTCAATGAAGAGCCCACAATCCCTAAAAACTTGACTTATAATCACATTCTTCCCTAGAGGAGTACTAACAATTAAGGGACTATCCAGTGGCCTCAGATCAACATCATGTAATGTCATGCTTGTAGAAACAAATGAATGCGTTGAGCCAAAATCAGTCAAAACATATACTCCAGAATTAAGTAACCGAGCCATACCCGTGACAACTTCAGGTGCGACTGCAGCTTGGTCTCTAGTCATGGCAAATAATCTAGCCTGTGTTTGACCCCTTGGCCTTCCTGGAGGAACATTCTTCATTTTAGCTCCAGAATGGCCCACCTCAGTGACTGGTCTAGTTCCCACTGTTTCTACTCTCCTTAGGGCTTGCAACTGGGACCCCTCTTGTCTTGTTAGTTGGGGACAGTCTCTGATCAAGTGTCCCTTCTCTCCGCATCGGAAACATGCTCCTAGTAACTTGAAACACTCTCCCCTGTGGAGCTTCCCATAATGCTCACATAGGAGGTTCATGTTCTTACTCTTCTCCACCCTGCTATTGCCTCCTGCAGTGGAGGCTTGCACCGACACTGCCCTTGGTTGCTTATTTCTAGTAGGGACACTACTCCCCACCTCACTCTGTGTGTGGAAACTCTTCCTACCCCTTTCAAGTATTGGAGTACTCACCCCTTTCCTAAAAAACTACTCCCGGCTCTTCCTCTTCCTATTCACCTCATATTTGATATTCTCCAGCTTCTCAGCTGGAGTGTGGCATCTATCAATTGTTGGTAGTCACAGAAGTTGTGGATCAGAATTTTCTCCTTAATCCCTAAATGAAGACCTCCCTTAATCTTGCGGCACTTGTCCTCCTCATTAGCAACAATGTGGGCCGCATACCGGGACAGCTAGGTAAACTTCAGCTCATATTCACTCACACTCATATCCCTCTGTGTAAGATTCAGAAATTCCCTAGCCTTCTCTTAGATATAGACCCTCGGGAAGTACTTTCTTTTGAAAGTTTCCAAAAAGTCCCTCCATGACAATACCAGAGGCATAACCTGACTGTGGGGCATTGATTCCCACCAATGAAGTGCATCTCCTTGCAGCAAACTAACTGCATGATCTAACTTCTCCTTGTCGGAGCATTTCATCTGATTTAGGACTCTCTCGGTCCTCTTCAACCATGCTTCAACCTCTTCAGGATCTGTAGTCCCATTGAAATCTACAGCTCCATACTTGCGAAGCTTATCATACTGCCCACTCCTCTCCACTGGATCTGGCACTGGAACTTGTGACCCTTGTGGCCTATGGCATATGTGAAAGCCTGGGCAAAGGCCTGAAAGAACTACGGGTCCAAAGAGGGCATAGGAGGAGGAGGCGGTGACACTTCAGGCTGCACATTAGGTGCCTCAGAATTAGTGGTAGGGTGTGTCCCAGCATCTTGCGGGACATAGGATTCATCTGTACTCCCTTGGCGAGAGCCAGATCAAGTCATAACTGCTCAAGTTCTTCTTCGAGGCAGCATTTATCACTTCTTGAATATAAGATAAGTGACAACCCTTAGTTTATGAAAAACTATTTAAAATCATATTAAAATAATTTAAAAGCCATGTACTTTGCTTACTCAAATTAATGCATGTTCATTTTATGCCTTAGACTACCCACCAAATGCCTAGGATACTCCTAAACCTAGTCGCTCTGATGTCATAAGTGTTGGACACCCCGCCCTTGTGAGTCACGAGCCCGACGTCCTAAGTGACATCTGGACACGTATCCCGTAAGGGTGGCGTGGCCCCACCAGGATAACCTACTTTTACTGTAACCGAACAGAAGTCGACCTGAAACATTTTGCACCAGCGTTGGGACAATTCGCAAGATGGTCATTAGGGATATCGGGTTAAGATTCCCTTAGGACGATTTCAAAGTTGGCTTAGAGACCTACAACTTTGAGGAAGACCCTGAGGTCGGATTGAATCTTTTGAAGGGGGTCGAAAAATGGGACAGAAGATAGGGGAAACACAAAGGCAGAAGGAGCAAAAAGGTAGAAGAAGCAAAAAGGTGGAAGACGTAAAAAGGCAGAAGGAACGAAAAGGCAAAAGAAGCAAAAAGGTAGAAGGAATAAAAAAGCAAAAGAAGCAAAAAGGCAGGAGGAACGAAAAGGCAGAAGGAACAAAAAGATAGAAGAAGTAAATAGACAGAAGAAACGAAAAGACAGAAGGAACAAAAAGACATAAGAAGACACGTCAACAAAACACAGAAGAAGCAAAAACTAAGAAAATGTGGAAACTAAGAAGAAGCAAGAACACAAAAGAAGATGACGTCATCACAGAAGAAGCAAAACACAGAAGAAGTGAAAACTAAAAAGAAGCGAAAACTAAGAAGAAGCAAAAGCACAGAAGAAGATGACGTCATCAATGACGTCATCACAGAAGAAGCAAAACACAGAAGATGCGAAAACTAAGATGAAGCAAAAACATAGAAGAAGATGACATCATCAATGACGTCATCATAGAAGAAGCAAAACACAGAAGAAGCAAAAACTAAGAAGAAGTGGAAACGAAGAAGAAGCAAAAATACAGAAGAAAATGACGTCACGTCATCACAGAAGAAGCAAAACACAAAAGAAGTGAAAACACAGAAGAAGATGACGTCATCACAGAAGAAGCAAAACACAAAAGAAGCGAAAACTAAAAAGAAACGGAAACGAAGAAGAAGCACAAGAGCAAAAGACACAACTCTTCTCTTGCACCTCTTCGCTTAAAAGGATCATAACTCCCAGTGCAGGCGTCCAAAATCTTCATGCTAAAATTCGCTTGGAAAAAAGAAAAAGAGGACTTACTACTTACTACATAATACATTTGCCTAAATCAACTTAGATTATTCCCTGAAGTTAGAAAACGAGATTTTTCCTTTGTGAAACTTAAAGAAAATTTCAATGATCAACCTTAGTCAGCCATGAGAAAATGTGTATCAAAAGATAAATGATTTACAAAGCTTTAGTGGGCATTTCAAGCCACAGATACAATCATTACATCAAAAATCCCAAAATACAAAAGATATATGATCTGCTCAAAATGTAACTAAAGCCTTGCTTTACAAACTTGTTTCAAATACAAAATAATCGAAACTAGGAGTGCTACCTTGCCCTTCCTAACCTACTCGAATCTTACTCATCACCTGAATGTATGGGAAGAGATTGGGAGTGAGCTTAAAGTCCGTGGGTAACAATCTTATAATCGTTAACAAGCAAAAACCTTTTCAAATAACCATCTTCACTGTAAAAACTCACACCAATGCATAACATAGACACATCACTACTGTCAGCATATCATGAACACACAAAACAAATCAAATTGGTTCAGGTGGATCCAAAACAGAACATACTACGTATTTTCACATAATGATCTTGCATAGTCGTGAACTTATGGGAGTCCATGAAGGAGCTCCATGTCACTAGCGGGCAGGCGGAAGAAGCCTTTAGACAAGTGCACTTGACATACTTAGGGGATCACCACGAACCCACATAAGATATAATTTCATGATTTGTAAACTTGTTGCCCTAAAAGGCACTAGATCAGAAACTTGATTTTTCATGACATGATATCTTTTCAAAAACCTTTAATTTTTCAATTATAAAATTTATGCACAGATTATGCAGCACCATCTCAAAGTATTTAATAAACAATTAAATGCACATGTGAAAGTAGTTGAAAACACTAGTTTCACTTTTCTTGACAGAAAATATTTATGGCTTGTTAGTCAATTATAAGAATGTAACCCACCTTGAATTTCTTATTGGTAAACTGCTCAAACGTGCCTCTCCTCCTACTCCTTTGGTTCTTCTTGGTTCCCTTTTTTTTAACATCATAAAAAAGTCCCCAAATTAATAAAGATTTCCAGATGAGAACCCGAAGACAACTAACGTATAGATTGATCCTAGAACTCTTAAGCCCATGCATTTTCTAAGCTCTTGAAATCAAAACTCCTTCCAAAAATCCAAAGCCTTAAAATGCTCTTACCTCAAATCTTCTCCAAATGAAGAAATGCTTGGTTCAAAAGAAGACTCTTATCTTCCTCTATATTTTTTCCTTCTCGATCACTCTCTAAATCCCCTTTGAAGTTTGAGAAAAATCAAGACCTAGCTCAAAACTCTTTTCTCCCTCTAAACCCACAACACTCTCTCTACCTTCTTTATTACTTTTGTGCTTTCTCTATTCTGTTCTTCCTCACCACGTTTTTGGATTTTAAAATGCAAGCCAATAAATTCCTTTTCCCATTTTGGCCCTCCTTCAAAACCTTAAAGCCTTTCCACTTAAGGGATCTCCTCAAAATACCCCTTATGCAACTTATCACTTTAACTTTAATACAATTCATCTATGTAACATAATCTCATTAACATAAACAGGCTACTTAATTCCAACATACTCCAATCTAGCAAGATCCCAAAATTTACCTAATCATGCTCATTTATCACGAAAAATATTTAGGGGCAACAATAACACTACCACCCATGGGCGAATAGATCATTCAACCAACGACTTTCCCCTATCCAATGCCTTTATACACATCTCAAAATCTCATGTAAGGCCATCACCTGTGGGCAGAATAACCAAACGTGAGACTAGAGACATCCCCAAACGTGAGACTAGAGACATCCCTTAACGTGTAAGCAGAACAATTCAAAATACTGACTCGAAAGGTCACTGTGGTAACTACATCCTCATCAGCACTCAAAAAGTCCACAAACACAAGGGATACATCTTTACGTTATCCTCACATTCTTTATGGGCATATGGTTTATGACAATGTAACATCAATAAATGAAAAAAATTGAATTCACAATCGCATTGTCACACACTCATGCTAAAGACGTTCTTTGAAAACTTCATTTGAGACTTTCGTAAAGAAAAATCTCAGTAGAGTAACTATCGTGCATCACTGGACACTAAACCGATCACTCGAGACACGAGGATCTCATATATCTTCCTCATTGTAAGTTCATTGCACGAAAATTCACTAAAAAATGGCTTCAAAATGTCTCAATTCATTTTTCGAGTAACTATCATATGATCCTAAACACTAAAAATGAGACCCGAGACACAAGAATTTGAAGTATCTCCCTCATGTAATGTCCGAAACATGAAAATTTACTTGAAATCATATTCATAATACCTTAATCCCTTTTCTGGAGTTAAATTTAATTTATTACTAATGTAGTAAATCCCAAAAAATGGAAAAATTCACAAGATAAATTTTTCAGGCCTGAAAACTAACCCAAAACATCCCGGGGTACCCTTACGGGAAATCTAAAATTTTGGTGTTTTTTATTAAAATCTGGTAGAAAAATCCATACGGTTGACATCAACACTGCATCAACGCATTGTAGCACCGATGTCATCCCCTGACGCCAGCTGTCAGTGGAGTTTGCGGCGTATGTGTCACACACGTCACCTAGTGACACGCCTCAACAGTGAATGATGTGTGTTTAGCACACACTAGATGCGCACTCATGCCCATTTATCTGATGGCGCGTGAGTTACATGTGCCGACATGTGGCACGACATGGTCCACCCACGTGTCAACTTGTGGCTGGCATGTGTGTCACAAGCTTTAGACGTAGCGGCGATATTGTGCGTTGTCGAGTCTGCCAGAATAAATGGCAATTTCTAGCAAGTTCTAGATTTTTTTTGCGCTTCCGAGCTCGTTTTCACCCCATTTCTCAAAGCTATACACATGTATATTACTTTCATGCAATAAAAAGCAAAAAAAAACTAAGAAACGAAAGTTAAATCTCCGAAAACCTTATGAACAGAAAACTGAAAATTTTTCATTTTTAACTACCTGATCACGTCACAGCTCTGATACCACATGTAATACGTAACGGTACCTTAGTTACGTATCCCAGATTGAACGTGAAAGGGCAAGAAATGAAAAAATGAAAAAATACCTAAATTCGATCTCCATAACTGCAAACGAGCTTTCTGAAGCTGAAACAAGCGCGAATCCACTGCTGCCTTTATGGGAACTCCTCTTCGGGACGCGGATAAGGTCTTTCTACAGTTTTCTCAAAATAAACTCTCTTAACCGGTCAGAGAATCCTTATGCTTACAATTGACTATATGAGCAACTGCAGGAGACCTTAACCTTTATATATAGCTTCCATATCGGGTTGCCCCATCACAAAGCCGATATAAGTCTGGTTCACACTAATTGGGATCCATTTTTTATATGGACTTCGACCTATTGATTTAGATCATTTATTGAGCCACTTTATTATCTTTATCTAGATCAAATTACGTAACTTAACCGATAAGTTATTTAAAAACTAAAAAATACAATTAATAATTGTCCAATTTTATGAGAAAGGAATGTAATTAAAAAAAACATTGCCTACCTTTGCAGAAGCTATCTAGGCACTTACTTTACATTTAAGAATGCTCCGCGAAGAGCATTACATATTTACTATGCAATATTAGAGGAATCTGTGTCAATAAAAAAAATATAATTGTTGTAATTAAAATTCGACCTTGCTCCTGACAGTGGCAATGACTTCCCACCTTTTGAATCCATGTACATTGAACAACTTACAAGGCAAATTAACATAAATGAACATAGAAATAATTACGAGAATGGAATCCCTTCATGTGCAATTATAAAAAAAGTCTTTTAGAAGTTACTAAAAGAGAATTTTTAAAAATCTTGAAACACTTTTTAAAAAAATTATCAAGAAGTACAACATTTTATTTTTCAATTTTGAACTGATGACTTAAATTGTGTTTGTATAAATATAAAATGAAATAGGTTATGTCAAAGTCGGGGGTGTTGGAAAATAGGGTTGAGATTCGATCTCGACCATAGCGGAATAATCATGAAACGTTTTCGTGAATTTTGATTTATCAAAAAACAAGATCTATTTAATTCTATAAAATGATTAACACAAATTATAACAAAGCAAAAACTTAATTCGTATCTTATTCCGAAACTTGATCTTTATCTTGTTGTATTGTTTTCAAAACTGATCCGTTTCAACCACTATAGCCGCACAAATGTTCAACCTTTAACGATATCCATAAAATGAATTGAGAGAACTCTATAACTCTTATAGAGAGGGTTAAGCAAGAAGTGTTAGCTCCATAGAGCTTAAGTGCCTGTTTGGATTGACTTATATCAATAAAGTTTTGTCAGTAGAGCTTTTTTTAGAACTTTTCTAAGAAGACACTTGTCTGTTTGGCTATCAGCCTCCCGAGACATAAGGTGGCTTGTTGAGCTAACCTCAAGGTCATTCTTAATGTCGGTTATCGATGATGCAATTGGT
>JANZLK020000525.1:408449-418481 GCA_026937615.2 Erythroxylum glaucum | reverse complement strand
CGTTTTCGACTTGTGTTTTTGTTTGTTCCGGTTGGGGTCCGGCTTCCAAGAGTGGGTTCCAACACATTATGTTATCAAGGCAATGATTTACGTATACAAGGGTATACAGATGCAGACTGGGGAGGAGATTTAGATGAAAGAAAATTTACCTCACGATATATATTCTTATTAAACCATGGAGAAATATCATGGAAAAGTAAGAAAAAAATCTTGCAATGCATTATCCACAATGGAAGTTGAATTTTAGCATTCTCAGTTGCAGCATATGAGGTTATATGGCTTCATCCATTCTTAGTGCATTTGGGAGTCATTAAAAGCAAAATTAATCTAATAACTACCAACTGTGATATTCAAGCTGCAATCACTTATATTACAAACCCCAAATTTCACTGTAAGACAAAGCACATAGATACCAAGTACAATTATGTGAAAGATATAGTTGCACGAGAAGAAGTAAACATGAAATATATATCTACGCAAGATATGATAGCAGACCTAATGACAAAGCCAATTTCCAAAGATGTATACATTGGGCATGTAAAGTCATTAGGACTACGTCGATGTTGATAAACATTCCTCTGCTTATGTTCACTCATTATAATGTCATATTTTGGATATAATGTCTGATGAGAATTATACATTGTGTATCATTTGATCCATAAATATATATATGTTTGTTGCATAGATATATTTTGGGATGAATCATAAGTATATGAGACATATTATAGATTGGCTCTCTCATATGGGAAATCACCTCTAGTGTTTATGCTCGCTAGAGATGAGGCATGTTTAAAGTTTATTATTTAGGTGATAATTGAGATCAAGAAACTTAAACCATAGATGCCGCAAGGAAATTGGTTCAACATGATTTGTTAGTCACTATATCTATCTTACATTGCTAGAAGTGAGTTCTGAATAAGTTTGTTTTGAGTAGTCAAGTGAACTCAAGTTAAACATTGAGTATGTTTGAACTATCATCTGTACGGTATTTCTTAAATAAAAGATGTTTAAGTTAAACGAAGAGAGTAAATACCGTTGCACATGACTTGTACCATGTGTACAAAACTGACCACAAAAAGGGATTAATGTAAGTCGCAAGATCTCATCTTACATTGTGTGAGACCCTTGAGGTTGAGAAGAACCTCATTATATACCCTTATAATGAAGTGAATCACACGTTAGTATACGATATACAAAGTGCACAAGAAGGGGGGTTGAATTGTGTATTTGAATTTTTAATACAATCCCCTTTTAAGAATTTGCTTTCTCAAAACGGTTGACAAACAATATTATGAAGTATTTATATCAACAATAGAAATAAGAGTTAAAAGTTAAGAGTGAGAATCGACATAACAATTTTATACTGGTTCACCCCAAACCGTGGGCTACGTTTAGTCCTCAGAATCCCTTCTAAAATTTCACTATACTTCACAAAAGTACAAGTATTCTTTTCACCGAGCCTCTTCAGGTCTCATACAACAAGTATTCTTTTTCTCACTTAGCCTCTTCAGGCTCTCAGCTATTCTTCTTCCTTACAGAAAGATATTGCGAGCTTTGTTACAGAAAATATAGCTCTCTTGTTTTTGCACAAATACAGTGTTTAGCTTTTGAATATTACTAAGAAAAATTACTAACAAAAATCACTAACTCTTTCAGTCTTCGACTTCGACTCATATTTATAATCTTCATCTTCAACTGCATCTTTCTTCTTGATTCTTGATCTTTAAAAAAACAGTTATTTAGTTGAGTTCTTTAACTAACTCAAACTGATTTGATTCTTCGTCTTCGATTCCTTCATCTCATTTTCGACTTCGCTTCGTCTCATATTGCTTCCGTCTCATTTTCGCTTTCGTCTCATTTTGCTTTCGTCTCATTTTGCTTCCGTCTCATTTTGCTTTTGCTTTCGTCTCATTTTTCTTTCGTCTCATTTTCGCTCTTCCATCTCATTTTGCTTTCGCTTCCGTCTCATTTTCCTTCTGTCTCACTTTGCTTTTGCTTCCGTCTCACTTTTCTTTTGCTTTCGTCTCACTTTTCTCCAGCTTCATCATTATTTGGTTTTCATCAAAATTAATCGTAAAGTCATTTTGACTTAACACTTTCCTCTTAGGAGACTACATCCTCACCTTCCTCTTCCATGCCTCTTTGACGTTCTTCTAGGCAATCCAAACCCCCCTCCTACCTACAAAACTATGACTATCCTACCTTACCTCATTTTTTTCCACACCATCTCTCCTATGTTTTTTCCTATAACTATATATCACCTAAACACCAATCTTTCCTAGCCTCCATTGTTACTTATCAAGAACCTAAATCTTACTAACGAGCTGTACAACACCAGGAATGGAAAGAAGCAATGGAAGCCAAACTAAAAGCCTTAGAAGACAACAAAACTTGGCATCTTACCTTTTTACCTCCAGGAAAAACTACTATCAGTTACAAATGGGTCCACAAGTTCAAATTCAACTTAAACGATGAACCCTAATTTCCTTTGTTTTCCCAATTCATTTTACATCTCTCAATCGATTCTACCGTAGCCCTCTCATTTGGTTCATGTTTCTCATTCACAGCGGGGCGTAGTCCCTTTGTCTTCTTTCCTTTAGGGCTTCAACATTAATGATCCTTTACTAGACCAAACCATAGCCCAGGTCCAATTAAGTAGTATATGTGTTTTCTTTCTATTCTAACATGATTTTGTTAGAGTTGTTTTATGCCTTGTACTTCAAGCCTACAAAAGGCCTTAACCATGGAAATAAAGATGAGCCATCTTTTTTGTCTTTCTTCGTTTATGTGAGATGGTCTTCCTTCCGGAAGGAGCAACACAGGTAGGCCAGTCAATGATTTTGTAATCACTAAGATTAGTTTATGTAAGAATATTAAGTTCTAGAAGTTAAAAAAGTTACCTTAAACTTATGATAAAATTAATATGCTTCACAAAGGCAAACTAAAAAATTTAGTTTGTATTGCAAGAACATAAAAATATACGTTGACAAATCCAAGTTCTAATTTTAGAGTGTGGTTAAATAAATTGGAAGGGAAATAAAAACAAAGTATGAATCTGGCTGGGAAAAGATTGTTCGCCTAGACATGAAAATAGGCTAACAACTACAACGTGCTGATTTTGCAATTTATTTGGCCTCCTCTCCTTTCAACTAACCCTCTAAACATTACTGACGCATGTTAGGTACCCACCCAGCCTACCATTGCCCCATGCACCATACACTGAACTGAACTTAATAGAAGTGGGTGCCACAAATTAGAGTTAGGTATTCAACTAGTTAATCATGTCCAAAAATTAGCTTTTGTGATAATTAGTTTTTGTGTCTAAGAATCATTTGAATTAGTTTTATGTATAAATATACCACGTTTGAGTTGAGGATGAACATTTAGTATATTAGAGAGTTGTTAAGATCCTTGAGAGGCTAAAGAGAGCATTCTATATCATATATTAAGCCTTAGTTCATAGTTGTGAACAAGAAAGAAATTTTTTGAATTATATGGCTGTGAAATATTTGTAATATGAAGATTATTTAAAGTACATTTTGTGAGAGTTCCTAATAACTTTGGAAAAGATTTGTAAATCGTTGCCTTCCATCAGTTACAACGCAAGACATTTATAAAAATGTACTTTACTTTCATGCCTAAATATGATCCGTTATAAAATTTAAATTTAAGACCAATTTATACTCTCGTTTTCAAAACATTTTAATGATTATAATTTTTAACCTAGTGGAATTCATGGTTGATTTAAATTACATAATTTTTGAATTTAACTAATAAAACCAAAAGAACTGAATCAATTATTTAAAAGATTGACGTAAATTTAAGCACAAAATTAATGATGTCGGTGAAAAAGAACTCTTAGATAATACTCATCGTTTCATTAATATATAGCAGAGTTCCGGATAAGAATATTTAGTAATTAATCATCTTAAACAAACCATAACCATAATTACCAATTTTTATGGTGGAATAATCTTAAGGGATATTTATTATTTTTGGAAAGAGATAGATAAGGGTCCATGACTTACAAGAAGAAGACAAATTGGTAACATTACTTTAAATAGCAGCAACCTATTGTAGTAGGTTTTGGTCGGTAAGATGAAAATGACAATTCATGCACTGGCAACCATACACTTAGCATTGCCAAACTTCAATCATCCCTTCCTTGAAACCAAAAGAAGAAATCAAAACAGAGAAAGGAAAAAGGCCCTTCAGACACGGCAAATACATGATCCACAAACAGCCACGGCAGAGGAAAAACTGACAGATACTAGTCTGACCATTGTGTCGATGGTCACACCTCACTTTTTGAACGGAATGGCTCTGATCACAACTTGGTGGTAGAGAGCTGCAAGTGCTGCTCCGATGAATGGTCCGACCCAGAAAATCCACTGTAACATACAATCAGAAATTTAATGGAAGAATTAAACTAAGAAATGTAAGAAAGTTATAGATATAGTTGAGTCAGCAATAACGTACGTGATCATCCCAACCACTGTGCTTGTTGAAGATGATGGCCGCACCAAGACTACGTGCCGGGTTGATACCTGTTCCGGTTATTGGGATGGTGGCCAAGTGCACCAAGAACACTGCGAACCCAATTGGCAATGGTGCCAGAATCTGCCACAAAGATCATCGCAAATTAACTTTCATCAGTTTGGCATTGATGCGATAATCAATTGCAAAAGAGTAATGCATGGAATGTAAGCTTAACACATCCGAGTAATTCTATCAAAGAAATCATTAAGTTAAAATGATTAGATAAACGTATATGGCTTACAGGAACATGAGAGTCTCTGGCACTGCGCTTGGCATCGGTGGCGGAGAAGACGGTGTATACAAGAACAAAGGTACCAACAATCTCAGCGCCGAGACCATCACCTTTGGTATAACCACTGTTCACGGCGTTTGCTCCACCACCCAACAACTCGAATTGAGCCTTCCCCACGAATCCTTTCACAACACCAGCTCCACAAATGGCACCAAGGCACTGCATCAGCATGTAGAACAAGGCCCTTGTCAACGACAGTTTCCTCGCCAAGAACAGCCCGAAAGTCACAGCAGGGTTTATGTGACCACCTGAGAAAAGAACACCATTAGCTTTAGTACCATGGCAGCACAAGTACAGTTTGCAAGCATATATGTGTTTATGAACCTGAAATTCCAGCGGTGCAGTAAACGAGGGCAAAGATCATGCCGCCAAAGGCCCAGGCAATCCCTTGAATGCCCACAGTCGAACATTTTGTTTGGGACTTGGAAACACCCATGACTGTTAAGACGGTGATGTACAGAAACAAAAAGGTGGCTATGAACTCAGCAATCCCAGCTCTGTAAAAGGACCAGGAGTACAGCTCACCGGGCTCGAACAACGGAGCTGGCGGTGGCTCTTTGTAGTCCTTGTCATCTTGACTCTGAGCCGCCGTGCCAATTGGTTGTCTTTCGGTGAACTTGTTGGCTCCCAATCTAACATCTTCTTCTTTGCCCTCCATTGCTTTGCTGTCTTTTTGTTGTTTCCTTTTTTTTTTTTCCGAAAGAAACAAAAACCCTTGTGTTGAGTAGATAGCGTTTAGTGTGTGTGAGAGAGGTGATGGGAAGTGAAGGTGGGTTTATAGGAAGGTGGTGGGGACTAAAATCACTCAGTGACCGACCAATCATGAACTCTTGCCGGGGTGGAAGCACCGAAAAAACGACTATATTTTGGGTGAAAGCGACATGGTGAAGGGTTTGTGTCGTAGTTGGCACTTACGGAACCACACATCTAGTCTCTAACTAGCACCGGCCATCTCTGAATCATGAAGCATGGATGTCAGCAGCAACCATTTCTTTAACACGAATGACAAGAGAATGTTTATGCTAATTATAATTTTATTATCTTTAGATAATGGATCAGATAAGTGTCTCTTGGCTTCGGCTATAGACATGAAACTAACCGTTAATAACTTGATGATTTTTATTTTCTTTTGCAGCTTCTTCGATCTTCAGTTCCATCTTCCATGGACCGTTGCTGTACCAATCTGATTCATTCTAGGGCTAGGTACGTGTTTCTAAAGAACACGCTAGTTCGACTGACAGGACAGCTGATGTGCTTGGTTGAAGGATCGAATTTAGTTATCAAATAGTTAGTGTAGATATCTCCTCTCTAATATTATGGTGTTTTATTGTGTCCAATAAATCTCAGCTGTTTATTTATGTAAATTTTGTGTAGATCCCGCATAAATTATGCGTGAGTCCCACAAAATAAATAGTTAAAATTTCATAAACAGACAGAGTAATATTAGATTCCTTTCTATGTAGCAGCGCAAATGTGAGACGGACAACGTTAACTAAACACACATAAATAATAGAGTCGGCTCATCACGTTACAACTGCGGATAACACTTCTTTATTATGTGGGTAAGCGAATGATGGTTTTGCTTTTGAAATAATCCTATTCCAGTGGCTTTAAATAATGAGGAGATGGTTGAGCTGTCTAGGCCGGTTTGTTCGTGGACGTGATTATAGTAGCAATTGTGCCCAGTAATCATGTTTAGTTGGAATTAATAGGATGGTGTAGTGGACATAACATTAACAACTATGCATTGCCACATTTAGCTTGGTAATGCCAATGGAGGAATACAAAAGAAGGCGATGAATATAAACATGGAACAAGACGCAGTACTTGTGCAATATAAAAATTAGTAACTACTTTTCCTTTTTCTAAGTTTTGCATATGGACAAACTTGCACACTCTGTCGTCTCCCTAACCAAACCTCACTACTACTATACAAACCAGCTCCCTCGTCTACAATCTTAGCAAAGCAGTTGTCTGCCAGAGGCTTACTCTTCTTTTAAGTAACTGTGCCCTTAATTTTCACTGTCTCTGACTTGCAATCTTAGGGAAGCAATTTTTTTGCCTGAGTCTTACTACCCCTTTTAGTAACTGTGCCCTTAACTTTCACTAGTTCTCTAGCTTTTTACCCTTAAACCAGCAACTTTTCTGCCAATGCAGGCTACAAACATAAATGATTTCCCCCCTCTCCAGTACTCTCTAGCATTACCAAATGCCCCAACACACCTCATCATCTTATTCCTTCTCCATCTCACAACCAAATCTATCCCACTTTCCTTCCTTTTGATAATCACCTATCTACCCCCTAAATAGCCCCTCTAGTTACCTTGTCCAAGAGTTAGAAGTAGGTTATAGGTGACCTTCCTAATATCACCTTGCACTATTGCCCACCCATTGAGCTGAATGATAGGAGTATTGTAGTGCCAAACCTATTATATTAAAGGAAGGAGCTTAGAGTTAGGAGGCTACACTTGTAGATTTCTTCATACACTTGATTTCCTCCCTAATCCAAAAATGGTTTTTGAACCTTTGAAAGGACACAGTCTCACTGGAGTTCTCCTCTTTGAGGGTAACCTCCTTTTATTTAATATTTCCTTAAAAGTTGCAGCACCATAGATAGTTAAAGAGGGCCATGACATATCGCTCAAATTCTCCTATTTTTCCAACTTTTGGCAAGCTAGAACCAAGATGGAAACTATTAAAGTCAGTAGTATTCCTTTATAAATAAACATTCACAACATCTCACTAAAATACCGGACAACCAAGGGGTTTAGGTTATTGGCCAGCTTTTTTGGAAAACCAATATGTATGAATGAGAACAGAACTAAGAGGAAAATAATTAATTATGCTAGAATGTGTATGGGAGTGGACATCTCTTATATGCTTCCCGACTAAATTCTAATCATGGGACTGAGAGAAGACCTCCTGGAGGATAATGTTAAAGTTTCATACAAGCCGAGGCCCTCTATTAAAGCTCAAGAGAAGATGTGGAAACCTGTTGGAAAGATGTTTAAAAATGGAGATTATATTGACTTGATGGGACTGGAGGAGAATGATTTTAATAATTCTGCAAACAATTCAGATTCTACCTTTAAACAGATCCTTTCAGTAGATGATGGAACCTTTGGGACTTCTAATGCTAATGTAACACCTAAAGACCAAACCAAGGAACTATATATATAAGTTGGAGACACTACGTTAGAATATCTTACACTTGCTAGTATAGAATCAATGCAAAAGGATAAAGTGAACCTAGCTAATATGGAGTAGTTTCATACAGTTACAATAAGGAAATCATAAAGGAGAAAGAAGAAAAGCTCTTAAGGTAAACTATTTCAGTATTATTAATCATCTGGAATGTTAGTGGGCTAAATTGTACCAATAAGCTAAATGTTTTAGAGGATCTTGTTTATAAGAAGAAACCTTATATTTAGGGTATTTTTAGTCTAAGATTAGACTAGAGAATCTCAATAATTTGAAAATATTGGGCCCCTATTGGAATTTGGTTACTAAACATCAGCATCATACATATGGAAGAATTATTGTATACTATAATATTAGCTTTGTTAAGCTAGAGCTGTTGGACTCAAATGATTATGTTATGCATTTGAAGCTATCCTATATCAATAAGAACATATCCTTCTTTGCATCTATTATCTATGGCTTTAACTTGACTTTTCAAAGTTCCTCATTATGGAATAGCTTGAATGTTATGAGTGTACATACTTAGGAGCATGTTGATATGTGGAGACTTTAATTCTACTATGTACAAAGCCGAAGCTGAAGGACATTTTAGTTTAAGAAACTTTTTTGATGACTTCAAAAACTATGTTGAAAGCTTAGGAGTGACAAATCTAAAACATGAGGGTAACCTATTTACATAGTTCAATAAACAATCTTCCAAACTAGTTCATAAGGAAGAAATTAGATAAGGCTTTGGTGAACTATGATTGACTAAATGTTTTCCTTAAGAGTAAGGTTGTTTTTATGGATCCTCTTAGTATAATCACACCCCTATCAAAATAGAAGGCCTTCTAAACAATATTACTATGCATGCTTCATTTAGGTTATCTAGTTGAGGTTAAAAGGTTTCAGGAAGCTACTCTAGAAGGCTCAGAACTACCTGATATTAGTACTAGACAATACAGTTGTGTACAAAAATTGAAAGCAATCAAAGGGGAACTGGAAAAACTTAATGCCATAGTAGGCCTTAATAGAAAAGAAACCATGGATAAAACTAAGGAGGTCTTAACTACTACCTAAACATCAATTGTTGCTCATCCTACTGACCCTAGGTTGTTAGAAAAGAAGGAAAATGACTTAGAGAATTTCTTAAGAGCTATCAAGAACCACTTTTGTCTAATCCAATAAAGATCCAAGATTAACTGGATTAAAAATGTGGACAAATGCATCAAGTTTATTTGATAACTCTCTAGTTGTACGGAGAAATCACAACATAATCTCTTCTATTCTTACTAAAGATGGAAGAATCTTAACAAAGCAGAGTGACTTACTAACTGAGGCTACTAGTTAGTTTAAGAACCTAGTTGGTACTTGTTTAGATGCATCTCTATCCTCCAATACGCTAAGCCCATTCATCAAGAAGATAATCTCACACATAGATCCCCTAGGACTAATTAAGACTATTGATGACAGAGAAATTATGGAAACAAATTTTCAACTTAATGGTAACAAAGCATTTGTGCCAGATGGATTAAATGATTGTTTTTACCAAAAAGGTTGGAATGGGATTAGTTTTTGTGTAAAGCAAGTTGTATTAGAATTCTTTGCTTATGGATCCCTCAACGAAATAAATAAGACTTTCTTATGCCTAGTTCCTAAATGCTTTATCCCATCACCATTTGGTGATTTCAAGCCTATTGCTAAAATCTTCGCTAATAGGAGTACTCAACTCTATAATTAGTGAAAACGAGGGGGTGCTTTATAAAGGGTAGAAATATTAGAAATAACTTCCTAATTGTCCAGGAACTATTAAAAGGCTATTCCAGGAAGAATTCCTCACTTAATTGCCTTATAAAATTGAATTTTCACAAAGCTTTTTAATTTTGCTACTTGGGATTTTCTATTTCACCAGATGAGTATCTGGGGTTTCCTTGATACGTTTATTAGTTGGATCAGAGCTTGTATATCTTCCACCTCATTTAATGTTATGCTGAATGGTACTCCTTCAAAAAAAGTAAAGG
>JANZLK020000525.1:172906-186183 GCA_026937615.2 Erythroxylum glaucum | reverse complement strand
GTTGCAATTACTGGGATTCTATACTCATCAGTACCCTTCTCTAATGGTGAGGAATTAGGTGCAGCAGATCCTTGCAAAACTTCTTGTGTTCTTTTACGAGGTGGCATTTTACTCCTTCAATAAGACATTATTTTTTAGCTTACTTTCAATTTGAATCTTATTTCCTACATGTATGCATGAAATGCATGTCACATAATGCAATCAATCATTTCACAATGCAAACAAGTATTCATATAGCATAACAATTAATACTACTATGCATTCTAAGCCTAGGAACCCAAAAGCCTAAGCTCTGATACCATAAGATGTTGAGCCCTATTTCTGGAGCCCAACAATCCTTCCAAATATCATAACACATAGCGTATTTCTCTGTAGAGTTATTTCAATGAAATCTCCGTAGTCATCATTCTCATAACATCTCAAACCATAAGGGCGAACCCACATAGTGGAGTCACAATTGGAGTTCTTCAAAATAATTGTGGCTCTAAGTCTCTAGTTTATTCTACAGTAAGTACCATCTCAATCGGAGCTCTACGGTTTAAGATATCAGTAAAATACCAAAGTATGTGTGGTAATAACCAATTCATGCTCTTCCAATCAAGTTTCTCACTTTCTCTCCATCTTTCTTTTCCAAAATAATACCAATGGATACCAATTTTTATGGAGAAGTATAAAAATGTGTTATGAATCTATTGCTTCAAGAATCACTCCATTCAGATGTCAGATGATGAACTTGTGTCCAAAAGAATCAAACATGTTTATATCCTCAATCATATTGTACCTATCTTGGGACAATTGGCATACCTTTATCTAGAAACCTCGTATTGAGCTCATTAGTGAACGGTTTGAAAGAGAACTTCTAGATCTACAACTTTCATGAAGACCACAAAGTAAGATTTTTCCATCTAGAGAGCCAAAATTGTTGATTTGCTGTAGTTATCTTGTGTATGTCTGTTAAACGGACATACATGTCTGCCTAACGGACATTGTCATGCTTGAGGCTGTTTTTACACCCAAGAAGGTCTGTTTAATGAACCTAATGTCCATTTAACAGATATTAACTGGGATGGGGGTGTTTTTACACCTGAAAAGATCTGTTTAACAGACATAAAGTCCGTCTAACAGACATAAGCCACTTAAAACTTCCTCCAAAGTCTCTCCAATGATTCCTACATCCATTCTAACATCATATTCACTTATAATCTTCCTAAATTCACTTATTCTAAAGTACTATCACTTTTTAACCATTCATTTTCCAATTTAAGTGCATTAAACTCCCAAATCTCAACTCAAATGACTCATCATATAAATCAAATTCTCATCTTTTCATTATAGTTGATATGATATACATCCTATGCAGCATTACCAACTTATAATAATCATATCTCTCAGCTCCAATATCCAAAAATTTCACACTTCATATCATTGGAAATATAAGAGGATAAGCTACAACTTTCATAAAGATCACTTTGGCTAATTCTACCTAAAGAGATATATTTTTTCCCTTGAGTTCAAAAGACAATTTCCACACCTATGAACTTGCAAATTGCAATATCTATTCATATCAATTCAACTGCTAAATACCTTTCGGTAAGCTCTTAAATCTCACTTCAAGTGGTTCATCCCCTACAACCTTTCCAATCGCTAACATGTTATTCTAAAATGAGCAACAATTTGCAATCTTGACAAAGAAGCATATGCATACACACATTTAACATCCATAACCATCATACTCAACTTGTAAAATGACATAATCATACACAAAAGGAAATCCTCAAATTCACATTCTCATTACTAAGCAAAGTAAATAATTGAACAAGCTTTATCTACATATCAATATACATATCACAAACTTAAAACAAATGCAAATGGATGCTTAATGTTTGATATGCCTATAAAGTTATCCAAATTAGTCACTAACTTAGTACAAATGATTTCTAGCTATTTTGGAGTTTCTGAATGCCTTGCAAGGACCGCTAATCTTCTCGTTCTACACCTGAGGAGGGAAAATGATGGGTTGAGTTACAGAGCTCAGTGGCTAATATATTTATAGCCATTAGCGATGAGCCACACAATCAAACATATATGCATCTATTCATATAAGCATACTCATCATATCTTGATCCAACAATGTAAGTTCAACATCCACAACTTATAGTTCAATACATCATCACATAAAACATATTGGACGTTATTTAACATCAAAGCATAACACTCAAATTTTATCATAACTTAACATATCAAAATGTAAATGCACAAACAAGTGGCTCGAGGGTTCCATAGAACAAAACAGAGAAATCGAAGTTTACTCCATGAACGAAACGAGTCTATTTTTCGGATCTCGTGTGTTACAAGCGGGCAGCTGGGAGAAGGCTTTATGTCTACGTGCACGTGACTACGAAACGGTTCCTCTCTCACCCAAATATAATCAAATCTCATGTTCAATTTAATCAATCACAAGTTCATATTCTTATGGTTTTTCTTCTTTCCATTTAATCAAAATGCCATTATACAATTCCAAGGCATAGCATAATCATACTCACAATTCAATTTCATCAAATGCCATACATCATAATGCAAATTTCCTCATCACAACTTTTCAAAGCAAGTCATTTTAGTACATAATGCATACACAAGGCATTTTGTTCATTACACAATAACTATAAATAAATTGCCCACCTTATTTCGCTTGAAAATCTAAACTCAATTGTACCCTTCCTCTTGCTCTTAGATAGGTTGTTCTTGATTTTCCTAAAACAACCCAATTTTCCATTCAATTCCAATTCAATAAAACCCTAAAACTTCAAAAATCACAACCAAATAAATCAACAAAAATCAATCTCAAACCTAACATACCCATAGTCCATCTAGGTTAGAAAAACCAAAACCTAGTTTAGAAACTCTAAAAATCAAATGGGTTTCCTTAAACCATCCTCTTTCTTCATTCATTCCCAACACAAAAACCCATCTTTCTATTTCCTTTTTCAAACCAAAGAAGAACAAAATAGCATAGTTCTTACCTTAAGAAGATTTTTCCTCTTCTTTCCTTCTTCTTTTAGGATTTTCTCCTTTCTCCATTCTCTCCCACGGTTTCTCTCTTCTCCTCTCTCTTTCCCACGTTGTTTTTTTCCCTCTTTGGTTGCTCACGAAATTCTCTTCTATTCAAGACCATTTATTTAGTCTTTCTTCCAATTTTGCCCCTCATTAAGCTTGTCCTTCCCATTATGCCCTCCTTTTGTCTTTACAACTAAAATCTTATACTTCTAACTTCTTAACTAATGATCATGGAACAATTGAAGGAATTTGCTACCACTTCCTTCTAGAAAAATGTTCCTCATTGTCTTAATTTTCTAATGACACCAAAATCACTCAATTTGGTTTGAAAATCTGAAAATTATATCCCAAACATTTCCGAACTATTCTTAAGCTAAAACACTATTATGTGCTCAACTTCCATCCAAAACTTGAAACTTTTATAGTCTGAATTAGAACTTGATTTCATCAGATAATTTGTAGCCCTATTTCTCTAGTTTAATCCAAGTCAAAAATCATCTCATTTGGATAATTAGAGAAAACGTTATGGCTAAAACACCAAAGCATACTCAATGAGCATGTTTCAACTTCATTTTACAACTTTTAACTTCCAACATTTCACATATAAGAGTTGTAATTTTCAAGAAAAGTTTAGGGTCCAACAACACTTAATCCTCTCTGCAATAGTTGCAGAGTTCTCTCATCTCGTTATATGGATATCGTTAAAGGTTGGACATTTATTCGTCTACGGTGGTTGAGATGAGCTAGTTTCAGAAACGATTCGAGGGATATGATAAGAAAAATGATCAAGATTCAGAATAAAACACGAAATAAGATTCATATTTTATTATAATTTAATTGTTAATCATTTTATAGAATTAAAATGATCTTGGTTTTCTGAAAATCAAAATATGATAAAATTTTGTAATTAGTCTACTGCGGTTAGAATTAGATCCTGTCCCGATTTTCCAACACTTCTGTCGACATTAAATTTTGAAATCTTCTTATTGTCTAGGCAAAGCTGCATTCTTTTAAGCTTTTATGGATGTTTCAACATGAACATATGTTTTGTTTACGATGTAATTGTAATCTCCATTCTCGTGGCACTACTCTTGTTGACCTATCTACCAACTGGTCCTTAGTAAGGAACATCAGCTAATACGCCCGAGTAACGGAAAACCGAAGAATTGAAGAACATGGTCCCAGCTGATATGGAAGGAAGCATGCATTATATTTGTTAAATATCTAATATGTGAAGAAGCTAAGTTTAACAGAGATCTGACAACTTCAAGAAATGTAAACATTGTTAGTAAAAACTTAAACATGCTTCCAGTAGTAGTACTGTCATTATCTATCATTGCTTCCATTAGTAATTTTCTCTCTTAATAGTTCTCTCGTTTGTCCGTTTTAGATTTTTGACAGCCCATATCAACCTTTCCCCAAAACTCGATTTGTAGTTGCACCCATTGATTTCAACCAAATCAAAAGATGCATGAGGATAAAATTTTGGAAGATGTTCCTTCTACTGTTTTTATTTACATTTTTATGTTAAAAAGATTGTACCCCAATGGAGCTAGGTCTTGGAAAGATACAGTACTAGAGGAGCCGGTTAATTCCGAACGGCGCGTCGGGAAGCAATTCAATCCATATCCGATAGTTCGTACCAGTCGTACACAATATTTTCCTTTTAACAGAACACAGCGTTTACTGGGGTTGTTTTATGGTGAAGAGGTGCAGAATCTGATGTTTAGATTGGAGATAATGAAACTCCAATAAAGAAGATCACACTCCCGAATGAAAAATACCAACATGCAAATTGCCATGCTAAATGCACTGTTTAAGAAGGCGGGAAAAGAAGAAAACAAACATCAAGGATAGTTCAAATGCTGGAAAAGTCATGGAGGTCCATTAAGGATCAGCAGTTGCAAAAGGGAAAAAAAGGAACGGAGTGAAGGCTTCTCAACAGAGAGCTCCCATTAATCAAATCTCAAAAGTTCTTTCCTTTTGTACAAAGAAAAACTTCTCTTCTTTCTCCAATCAATAGTAAATATACAAGGAAATTCTTCGAAGTACAAAGATTTTGCAGCTATAACACAAATGAGAGACAGCTGGTTGGTCGTCTCCATTAGATTTGGCAAAATACAGTAAAACAGTTCAAAGGAACCAAAATAGAGGGAAACAAACAAGATCAGTTAGAGAAAACTGGTTGAGGCTGTTAACATATAGTCACAAGATCGCATCTAGCTAGCCAAGTGACTTGGACAGCTGTTGAACATACTATGCCACATGAATGCTTTAGAAAGCACCATCTCAAGCTCTTGGTGTGTCCAGTTCTGAGTTGGAAGGTGTTGAAGGAACATAACCATCTCTTGGAAGTCAAGCTTCTGGAGCTTATCCGACCACTACGATAATTTTAACAGCAAAGTTAAGAAATTAGGTGCAAAAGATCATTATGACTGTGAAATTTAAACCCTCTTACTAGACATGAAAACATAATCTTAAACCATTAGAAGATTGAAGGCACGACAACAATTTAAACACAAGTTCTCAACCAGCAAACTGCCCAGTTTCTAGTGCTTAAATAGCATTTTTTATGCATTTCAAACCACTCTTAGTAATGTGAAATGGTGAACCATTGCAAATATGCTATTATGCTGTTTGCAGCTTTCTTTTTAACTGAAAAGTACCCTGAGATGTTAAAGAATAATAAATCACCCGAGTAATTAATTTATAACAAGTTTTGATATGGACTCAAGTACTTGTGTTGGTCAAAAAAAAGTCCCTATGTCACTCACCGTCAAGAGAAAACTTGCAAATATGTACACAAGGAAATCCGGCAATGCATCTCCTTCAGCAAGGTATGTGTCCCAGAGGCGAGTAACAAGATGAAAAGGTATCTGATGAAGCACAGAAATGTCATCAGCCAAGGAATAATACCCTAAAAGCAGTTTGGATAATTCCCTCAGTTGGACTTGAAAGTAACATCAATATCATAGTGTAGTCCAATTTTGTCAATTGGATAAACTTCAAACACAGACATAACATTATTGCACAAATTAGTGATACAAAGAAATCAAACCTCGCGTATTAAAAGACAGTTGAACCAACGGAAAGCAAATTGAAGAAATTCAAGCCCTTGCTCTTCCATGTGCCTCGAAACAGGTTCTGTTACAATTGAGTGGGAAAAGTGTGAAGTTTTAACTAATTTCTGTTATACAGTTAGCATCAGAAGTAAGTAAGGTGAGATATTTCATCTAGGAATTAACAAAAAATGAAAGCTAATTTTTGTACAACTAAAAAGATTTGCTTCTGCAATCTGATACACGGCGAAGAAAGCAAAATATGCCCCAGATCTTAGGCCTCAAGATAAAAAGTACAAAATGTATTTACCGTCAATTCGCCTCACCAATTCCTTTAACTTAAATACCAATCTCTGTATCCCTGGCTGAGCAAAGGTATAGTGGTCTTGCATGCCATCTAGTAACTTTGACAGGCACCAATAGCAGTCAGCCTCTATGTTGGAGATTTTATCAGGTGATAGGTCAGAAATGGACCAGTTATCTATGTCTCCTTCCAAGTATTCAGACAAGAAAACAACTAAAAATGGTGTAGCAAGATCATTTATCCCCTGAACATATCCACTTGCTGGATGACGAATAGCCCTGTTAAGGAATCAAGAAACATTAGCACTGAAAAAAATAAAACAGGTTACCACTAACATAATAAAACAAATATCCAGACATTCAAAAACTGAAGCATAAACACATTTTTTCTGTCGCTAAATCAGAATATAAGTACTAAGAATCATATCCAAGAACTGCATCATAGTGCATTGATGCAAATTAAATGGCTGTATCTTACAGCAACCAACAAAACTGGGATACAAATTCTTATGAAGTCTAAGGCCAAACAGAGAACTTCAAATTATTGCATAAAATAAGAGAACCTAATCAAATATCCCTAACCAAAACACATCTACACAAGTAAATGCACAGTTCCCTTCATAATTAATATATAGCAAGTTCATACTGACAACTCAAAATTTATCACAGAGCATGTCCCATAATTTAAGGAGAAATTACATTATGATCAAAAGCAACAATTGGAACGGAAGATCTTCAGAAATCATTGGAACAAGTCCAGATGACTATGTATACAGTCTTCAATTGAGTAAACAATAACAACTCCAATCAAGCAAGGGGTAAATTTTGAATGTTTTGACCACGATATCTAACCATGTATAGAGAATACGTTCCAGAGATTTCTGAACTTGTGGTTGCTGAAAGAAAGTGACGTCGGGTACAGTTCTTGGACAGTCAACAGAAATCTAAAAGGTAAAGGAAAAAAATGGATAAAAAAGGCATACAGGAAATCACAAGTGATTTTCTAAAATTCAATCATCAATGCAAGTACCTGCCGAAGCATATTTATTTCATCATCTGAACGTTCAGTATCTGGGATGTCATAAAACTGAGCAACTGAGTCAAGATACTCGAGCCGTTTCCTCTTAAGAACTCCCTCCCTTCTATCTGAATTAGGTGGTGCATATCCCTGTTGTCAGTTAATTATTTTTTAATTTTAAATAAGCTATAATAAAAGCCTAGGTTGCCCAATGACAAGATGCTGCTATTTGTTCAGTGTACAAGTTAAAAGAATTATCATAACTTGAAATTGACAGCCAATCAAGCATACTAAGCACAATGTATAAATGAGATACACATGGCCTGTAAAGGTCCAATATAAAATGATGAATAAAACTAAAGATACCAAGCATGGTTGTTCCAGAATACGCAAATCATGAAGATTTTGAGATTTGGCAATCTGATTAGGTGTTGACTCAGATTCATTGTTACAACATCAATTCAGATGACTAAGGCTCAAATCCAAGATCATATTTACTCCATTTCTCAGTGATACCAATATCATAGAGTCACATCTGTAAAGTCAATCTCAGTGTAGAAACTCTATGAAACAAGAACAGATCTCCATAACTCTGTTCAAATTTCGTCATAATTTAATTTTCCAGGTACATTATAGGTACTGATGACTAAGCTGAAACAGAATAAAACAACTCCTAGAGAAACAACCCGTATTTGTTCTTACATATGGGTCCACAGGACAGGCAAGTGCCCATGAGACCAGGTTCCCCATTGTCTATACTTATCATGAAACATATCCCATGATATAAATTAACCAGCAATATGAATATCCAACTTCGTTATCAACAAAGAGTAACAATGAAAAACTTCCAGTGGTGGATGCCACACATCATACAAGAAGCAGTGAAAATGAGCAGCAGTTATGCTATAATAGCATCATAATGAAAAGAAAATCAGACCAAATACAATAATTAATTAAGCAACATAAAAATTGGATAAATATGAATGGGGAATGTTGTTGAATGCACAGACGCACCAAGAGAAGCCTCCACACAGTTGGTCGCATATATGGTGGTACGCCACTCCAAGCTAATTCACGCAACCTCTCTGGATATGAATTTAAGAAATTAAAAATTGAAAAAGAAGGAATACTTTCATTCATAAAAGAATAGATGACATTGCTCAGCATATGAAGTTAGTATATATATATGTGAAACTGGAAGATACAGATTAACTCCCATTAATGGTGATACCAGAAGCAAATTTTCTTTGCAAACAAATTCAGTTGTCTACCTGAATTGCATGTTAAGAGCCGTGACGTTTTTCATAAAACGTCGCGGATACCATTTGCCTATACCACATTCCGCGACGTTTTTTGTAACGTTTTTTAAAACGTCGCAAATGCTCTTCTGCGATGTTTTTAGGACCTTTTGTGACGTTTTAAAAACGTCACAAAAGAGCTTGTTTTCTTGTAGTGAAAGAATCCAATTGGTTGTAAATGAGTTTATAAAATTAAATACAACTTTGATGGGTTTATTGAACATCATAAGGCTTGACTGGGTATACTTGGAAATTATTAAGTGGAAGGTATTTATTATAATGAGACATTTGTTCCAATTGCTAAGTCAGTTAGCGTCTGTACTTTTCTTATAGTTGTTGTTGCTAAACATTGAGAAATTCACCAAATGGATGTTAACAACAATTTTCTTCATGGAGACCTTCATAAGGAGGTATATATTAAACTTCCACCTAGTTTTTCTCTTTTTAGCCTGGAAAAGTCTATCAGTTTCCTAAATCTTTGTATAAGTTGTGTCAATCACTACGCAATTGGTTCACAAAACTTGTTTCCACTTTGTGACATTATGGCTATGTTTAGTCCCATGCTAATTAGACCCTATTCACCTACCGGAAGGTGATGTTTTCTTACTTGTTCTAGTGTATATTGATGACTTGCTCTTAGCTGGCAATAATTTTGTTTCTTGCTCCAATTTTAAAAGATATTTAAATTCTTGCCTTCAAATTAAAGATCTTAGTCCTCTTAAATATTTCTTTTGAATTGAGTTTGCTTGCTCTTCCGAAGGCTTGTTTTGTTGTTCATATGTCAGTTTAAATACACCCTAGATATTCTGAAAGAGATGGGATTACTTGTAGCTAAACTAATCAGCACTCCTATGCCACAAAATCCTGGCTTAGCTCTAGCTTCTAGAACTTTGTTTTCTAATTTGGTTCGCAATCGACGCATAGTTGGACGTTTGATCTATTTAACTATTACATGTCCCGATATTGCATACACTGTTCACATTCTATCAAATTCATGCTAGCTCCTCACCAAGAACATTATGAAGGGGCCACTCGTGTTCGTTGTTATCTTAAAAATCATCCCAGACAAGTTATTTTTCTCTACGCTGATAATGATCTCTAGTTATATAGTTATTGTGATTTTGATTGGGTTGCATGCCCATTTACACGACGATCTATAAGTGGAAATTTTATTATGTTGGGGTCCTCTCCTATTTCTTAGAAGACCAAGAAACAGGCCACTGTGTCTTATTCCTCGGCATAAGCTGAATATCATTCTATGGCTTTTACATGCATAGAGTTTAAGAGGATAAGGCTTTTTTTGGCCAACTTGGTGTGTTCCATCATCAACCGATGTGTTTGTTCTATCTTAACCAAGTTGCCCTTCATATTGCAGCTAACCTTGTCATCCATGAACGCACCAAATATATTGACATTGATTGCCACTATGTTAGAGAATAACTGTAAGCATGCCATATTGTTATTTCTCATCTTCGAACCCAGTTCCAGCTTGAGGACATTTTCACTAAAGCATTGAGCAAAGCGTAATTTCAGTTTCTCCTGTACAAGTTGGGCACACTACAAAAAAGTATACATTCTGCGATGTTTGAGTGGAAGACGTTGCAAAAAAGTATGACCTTTCCCGACGTTTAAAAAACGTCAGGAAAAGTGAGAATATTTATCGACGTTGTTACCAGACGACGTGGAATTGGAGAATTATATGAGACATTTAATTATTAAAACGCGGGCAAATAATTATGTCGACGTTGTTATGAAGTAAATGTCGTGGAAGTGTTGGGGAAAAAATTAAAACTCATCAGTTTCGTTTTCATTCTCGCGCGCCTCCCGTATTTAATTCCTACTCTCTGCACTCATCCACACAGATCTCAACGTCACCGCCCCACCCGTCGTCAACAGCAAACATTCCCTTTCCCTTTTCCTTCAACGTTTGGTTATATATATATCTAGCTGCCCTCTTTCCCTTTTCCTTCAACCGCTGCCGACAAATCTCCCGCTCAAATCGGGCGTCCTCTGCGGTGACGGCCGGAATCCTAAGGTACACCCCAATGCCCATGCATTATCTTTATCGTAAATAATTTGCAAAACTTCTAGTCTGTTTCTGGTGGGTCAACCTCTTTCTGCTGTACTACCGTTTAAGTTACTATTCAATGATTATATATAAAGTTGATGTTAATTAGCTGCGTTCTCTTGTTGAATATTCAATTCCACTGAGTTACTTCAACGCAGTTCTCTTTGACCTTGACCGCGTTCATCGCGCTTCTTTTCCCATCTTTTCCCCGTCACTTTCTCTCTTAGAGAGACACGAATGAGTGTACAAGTACAGTATAAGATGGTCCTCATAAACAAAAACAAATTTACAACATTTACCTTCTATTTAGTCATTTACATCTCAAATTATTATTGTGATTATGAATGGGACATCATCATATTCATGCTCAGCTGTCTTCCAATCAACACCCTATCTTTTGCTTCCAACACCTTTTCTACTTTGATAAGTAGAACAAATTGGGAGAGTAAATGAAACTTATGATTAACATACTGCACATCCCTTTGAACATACCTTCAACTTCAAGATTGGTTTTGCCCTCCTTTTGAATTATTATTCCTTTGACAATTCTTTATTTATTTACCTACTAAAGCTTACATATTATGTCACTAAAAGAAATTTTGTTCACTAGTTAGTTCGCATCCTTGTCCTTTATATTAATTGCTAATTGGCAGATGAGACTTTGCCATCTTAAGATAGAAGCCACTAAGTTATAAAAAGCTTGAATTCCCTGCCATACGAATGAGGAGAAGCAACATTCAAAGAACAAATGGTTGATTGATTTAGAGGCTTGATTACATAATATAGAAGAATATGAGATGTTAGGATACCTATTAACTTTATCTAGTATGTTGAATCTTTCTCTAATTGCTATTCATATAATGACTAAGAATTAATGATAACCAAGCTTTAAAAAAAAAGATTATGCCATGATACCTGACAAATGATTAATTGGTTATATTTATATGCCCATATTTAGTGTATTTTGATTGTTATTTGAGAGTTTTATGGTATTTTTGGTACTTATTTCACTTTAAGTGTGTTTTTAGGTGATAAATGCCTATGTAGACCAAAAACGAGAAGAATTCAGGCAAAATCAAGGCATAAAATGAAAGAATTGAAGCAAATTTGGAGATAAATAGTCATGTATAGGGATCGTGTAAGTCATTGTAAACGTGTGAAGTTTTTTTAAGATGTTGTGTATGCTCATATGAAGATACACACCTATGTATGTGACATACGTAACTATGTATATGTAGCCTATATAAGCTTTTGAAATCATGTAAAATCAACCGAGGGTTAGTTGTTAATAGCCCTGGGAAGATATTAACATAAAATAAGATTTTTCTATGATCCAATAATCAGTTACTTGCATGATAAAAGTTAATGTTTAATATATCTTAAAGCGATTCATCACCTAGGCACTACTTATTTAACATCATTTAATCGTAATGCTTTCTTCGTCGTAATTTATTCTTATGTTAAAATTTTGTTTAGTTCAATTTTAAATTAAATCAACAATCTGATTCAATGTTTAGATAATAGAAAAAGGGTTAATACAGGTACTTGCATTATTTATTATTCTAGCCATTATTACATATTTTAATTCTTTTTCATTTTTGCTTTTAATTTATTTATTTATCTTATTGACTCTTTAGTTTGCTCATTTTTCATAGATCCTAGGGTTAGTTTATGACCCGAGGTAATCCATCAAACTTAATAGATAAAGATCTAGAGATTGAGGGAATAGCACGTAGAAATCTCCGTTAGACAAGACTTAAAGAGTTTGAGTTAGATCGATAGATAAAGGACTAGGAAGGTCAGATTGATATTAAAGAATTGTGAACCATGATAGACCAACCAAGAACTATGTTTAAGTATGCTAGAATAGATTTGACATGAGCAAAATCCAGCATGATGAGACCAATTGTTAATGCTAACAATTTCAAGATTAAACCAAGTGTCATTTAGATGGTGCAATAGTCTATTCAGTTTGATAGGCTACGAGATGATGACCCAATCTCAAACTTTTTGAAGATTTATGACACCTTTAAAGTCAATGGTGCTAATGACGATGCAATAAGATTGAGATTATTCTTGTTTTCATTGAGGGGCAGGGTGAAGTAATGGTTGAATTCCCTACCTAGATCATCATTTACTATGGGGACCAAGTAGCAGAAAAGTTTCTTTTGAAGTACTTCCCACTAGTCAAGACTTCCAAACCAAGGAAAGACATCTCCTTCTATTCTTAGGCTAATTTAGAGACATCATATCACATATAGGAGAGGATCAAATAGATGTTAAGGAAGTGCCCACATTATGGACTACAGGTTAAATCAGATTATGAGGCAAATGATAGATGTAGTATCTAGAGGTACTTTAAATAATAAGACTTTAAAAGAAGCCTATGGCCTTAGTGAAGACGTGGCTATGAATAGTTCTCAATGGTGCTCTTCTTAAGCAAGACTTAGCAAGCTAACATGTTGGGCCCCGAAAAT
>JANZLK020000523.1:857072-869067 GCA_026937615.2 Erythroxylum glaucum | reverse complement strand
GAACCTCTAATTTCTTTTCTTGAATCCCCATCTCAAGCCATTCAGCAGCTGGGCACAGAACTTTTATCTCATCTTCTTGCACAAGAGCATTTTCAACAGGATATTAATACAAAAACTGCTGTTGTTCCACTAGTGCGGCTAGCAGGAATTGGAATAGTGAACCTTCAGCAGACTGCTATAAAGGCATTGGAAAAGATATCCATAAGCTGGCCAAAGGCAGTTGCCAATTCTGGCGGTATATTTGAGTTGGCAAAGATAATCAATCAAGAGGATCCTCAACCACCACTTGAACTGTGGGAAACTGCTGCTTCAGTTCTCTCAAATGTCCTGCACTTCAAAGCAGAATATTACTTTAAAGCACCTCTGGTGGTTCTTGTCAAAATGTTGCTTTCTAATGTTGAGAGCACTATCAACACTGCTCTAAATGCCCTACTTGTTCATGAAAGAACTGATGCTTCTAGTGCAGTGCAGATGGCTGAAGCTGGTGCGATAGATGCCTTGTTGGACCTATTAAGATCCCATCAATGTGAAGAATTATCCGCAAGATTACTTGAAGCCTTATTTAACAACCTTAGAGTGCGAGAGATGAAGGTTTCCAAATATGCAATTGCACCTTTAGCACAATATCTGTTAGATCCACAAACCAGATCAGAGACCTGTAGACTTCTTGCAGCTTTGGCTCTTGGAGACCTCTCCCAACAGGAAGGACTTGCTAGGGCTAGTGATTCTGTTTCAGCATGTCGTGCTCTTGTAAGCTTGCTTGAAGATCAGCCATCTGAAGAAATGACTATGGTAGCAATTTGTGCATTGCAGAACTTTGTCATACACAGCCGGACTAACAGGCGAGCTGTTGCTGAAGCAGGTGGTATATTAGTGGTACAGGAACTTCTGCTGTCTTCTACTTCCGAAGTTGCTAACCAGGCTGCAACAATGATCAAATTTTTATTTTCTAATCACACCCTCCAAGAGTATGTATCAAATGAGCTCATTAGATCTTTGACAGGTAAGTTAAATGGAAGTTTTCATCCATCCTCATTTTCTCCTTGTTCAGAGATTTTTGCTATGCTTTGTTGACCATTTCATGTATCTGATTTAATATACCTCCAATTTTTTAGACTATAGCTTGAAAACTAAAAGTAGGGAAAATTTTAAAAAAGGGGCCCATCACTGGAAATAGTTATTAAGAGTATCCACCAACTTCTAAACTTATCAAACTTATTTATGAAAAGGAGCAATCATCAACTTTTATACATACCAACTCATGATAATAGTTTCGTGGTGTTTTAGTGTAAAATGACTGATCTCTGCACCTAGTTGATAATGAATGTCACTAAATTGAAAACAATTAAAGATATGCCTTTGTAAAATATTTTCTACATATACTTTATAGGAATGCCGTCTGCAGAGGTCAATAATTTGGATTTGTTTCTATCAAATAATTGACTTGCTTCTTGTTGGAGGTAAGTGTATAATGGTAAATCAGGTACAAGATCAATAGCCTCTCTTAGCATATATTTTAGTATATAGCCTCATTTAAAGCTGTCTCAAAAATTACTTGATGTGTTGACGGTACTGGAGATGGGATTTGAGGGTAATTTATGCATAGATAGTGAGGGAAAAAAATTTAATCCTCTAAATTGACCTAAATTCCTACTTTAGTCCTCCTAATTTAAGACCTACATACTAAAAATTTTCAATACAGTTTTTATGTCATAAAGCGTTACCAAATATAAATTTGTTTATATGAATTGTGCCTATAGGTAGTGAACAGCAATAATTACTTCAAATTATCACACAAATCTTTAAGGTTATTACTCATTGTAGGTCTTGGCGGTAGATTGCAACTCTTATTAAGTATTTATGTGATAATTGAATTAATATTTGGTACATATACCATGAATAAACATATTGTTGCATATTAATTTTACGTTTGACATTGTATATTAGACAAAATTGCAGTTGTGTTGATAATATGGCTTGAATTTTTTTTTATATACGAGAATTCAGATAAAATTGAAGTAGAAGAATTGAAATGGAAATTGAAATAAAATAGGACTGGAAGTTAGTTTATTCTATAGTTGATATCACCATAGCTAGCACTAAACAATGACACATAAAACTTGATTTAATGCTGGTAGCTTTTTTCATTTCTTATTCATTATTTCGATTGTAGTTTACATTAGATCTGAATATAAAGCATGTTATTTTGGGCAGCTGCACTAGAGAGGGAGTTGTGGTCTGCAGCAACTATCAATGTACAGGTCTTGAAAACCTTAAATGTTATATTCACCAACTTCCCTAAGCTCCATGTTTCTGAAGCAGCTACGTTGTGTATCCCACATTTGGTAAATGCACTTAAGTCTGGTTGTGAGGCTGCTCAGGAGTCTGCATTGGAGACCCTATGTTTGTTGAAACAGTCTTGGTCCACCATGCCAATAGATATTGCAAAATCTCAGGCAATGGTAGCTGCTGAAGCCATTCCCATTCTGCAAACACTGATGAAGACCTGTCCACCAAGTTTCCATGATAGAGCAGATTCATTGTTGCACTGTTTACCTGGTTGTTTGACTGTCACAGTTAATCGTGGAAACAATCTAAGGCAGGCGTTGGGAGCGATAAATGCTTTTTGCCGATTGACAATAGGCAATGGACCTGCACGACAAACTAAGGTACATTTTATATTTTTTGGGTGCCCATAACTTAGCCATTAACTAGTGGCTGACGTCAATTGATCTTCTTATTCGGATATACTTGGAGAGTTAAAATTTGCTTTTCCCACCAATGATTGATCTGCTACTAGTGGGTGCACAACTTGTCATATTGTTGGAATCGCAAGAAAATTTCTTCAAGTTTGTTTGTACTAAGGAAGAAGAAGTGCTTGGACTTAGTGGATTCATGATGATTGGCATTATATTTGGATTTATATTTTAAATTAAGAAAAACTTCTCTGCCAAAGTTCAAGATTTTCAAAAAAGAATTATGTTGTACAACTACTAGAAGCAAACCAAATACTGATTATACATGCAATTTCTTATCGTCAATATGTAGCTACATCTCACACTTAAGGATGCCAATGTTTTCAGGTTGTAAGCCATTCTAACTGTCCTGAATGGCAAGAAGGATTCACATGGGCCTTTGATGTACCTCCAAGGGGGCAAAAGCTTCACATTATATGCAAAAACAGGAGTACTTTTGGAAAGGTAACCAAGGTTCAATGTAGATGATTTTAGTATGTTGGTCAATAGTGGACTCAATTGCTGGAGTTGTCACACTGGTGCCTGTCTGTAACTTCTTTTTGGTTGAAGTTTACTTTTATACCAGATTTGAATTATGATTTTTTTTTCTTTTTTTAGTCAACCCTGGGAAGAGTGACCATCCAAATCGACAAAGTTGTGACAGAAGGAGTATACAGTGGGATATTTAGTCTCAACCACGAAAGCACCAAGGACGAATCATCCAGATCTCTTGAAATCGAGATTATCTGGTCCAACAGGACACAAGATTAATGGTGTTTAAACAGAAACAAGGTACTTGTGGAGTAGCTGCGTTGGTGATATTAGATACAGCAAGCTTGCATTAATAATAGGTGCCGAATGCCGTTCAAAGGCTGTGGGGAGAACAACTAATGTTCTTTCATCTTTTATCATATGGAGATGCAATAGTCTACTTGTAAGTATTTGGGTCATTCGAGGTGCATTTTTGTAGTAAAAAATTTGGCATAAGAAAACCATGTAAATTTTAAAAGACGAGATAATTTGTAGGCTGAAAACTGACAACGGGTTGTTCACATACACACTTAGTAGTTAGTAGGGAAACGTAAAAGCTATTACAGAATTTTGTTGTACAGGTCACTCCTTAGGCTCAGAGCATGATAGAGAACAATTAGCATTGGAAAACATCACATCAAGGTTTTTATTAACTTGAAATGGTAGGACTGAAATGTCTTACTTGTAATGAGTTGTTATTTGCATGCCTAGTACAGAGTCATTATCGGCAAATTGATTGCCATTATTGTTAGCTTGATTTGCAAATTTAAATCTGGCAATGATTAACCTACTAATTTTCCATACGCAATCTTTAAAGCCATTATAGGCCTTGGCAGAAGCGAGAAAAATGAAGCAGGGACTCAGCTGCTGGTAATACCGAGGGCATGAACAAAATAATAACAAAATACAGCTTGACTAACAAGATCAAGAGTTCCTAGTCCTACAAAATAACAGTTTAAGAGACTTGACTGATACCCTTAAACACTTTGAATTACAGAGTCGAGATTTTACATACTCCAAATATTCAAGACCCAAAGCTAATGTATATGGTTTAAACCAGAAAACGCAGGAAAGATAAAACCATATATTTACTACTTTGCAGCAGCAAGAAGTGCAGATCGTGCCCGGGTAAAAGAAGAAACGAGTGATCCAAGTTGTAGCTTATCATTACACCCAAAGCTTAATCGGTACCTGAAGATTTAAAAAAAAGTCATAAATCAACCTACGCAAGATTTTAGGGTCATGATGAATTCAACATTTTGGATGTTGTTAAACATCATCATTTTGTCCTTGTTTACATGTTTTCCAAGAATGTGATGACAGAAAGAAGACACATTGTGAGCAGGCATTTGCAAAATCAATCAATAAAGACAAAGATTAAATGACGTGCAAATACATACTCTATGTCAGCCAAATCATTAATCAACTGAACTCGAACATCTGATGGCATCTTAATCTTGAAAACAAACCTGGTAGAATGGAATGAAATGAGATCAACTGATTGAAGTTTAAAGAAGTTAATAGCTAAAGCATTTCATTTACATTGTCACTTCTCTAACAATATCCACCAAGGCCAATCCTTTTGTTGTCTTCATCTTAGAAATTCCTAGGAAGCATGAGAAATTATTAGTAGCAATCACAATCATAGTTTGCACAAAATAACATATATAAAACAAATGGCAGTGTATGGGGAAACAGATCAGTGAATACTTTTGTAACTTTCTACAAAGGTTTCATTCAGAAGCCAGTAACATATTTGCTCAATGTCTTTGGGCAATGGATTTCCAGTACATAGGTAAACAGCTTCTTCTGTAATTTGTTGAGAAGCCATGTATGTTGACTGCATTTATCAGGAAATTAGATTTCACAATGCAAATTTGTTGTTACAAAAAAAATTGACCAACAGAAGATAGAATGCACGTGACATCAATTTAAGGGATGCACGTGACATCAATTTAAGGGATATAGATATTCTTTAAATGCAGTTAATCTATTCAGAAGATGCTGAATAATTTCTATTAACAACCGAAAACAAAATGAAAAGCATAATAAAAAGCTCTGTTTGCATTAAAGACGCATCCATATAAAGAGAATATGAAGAATAGAGTCAAGGGCCAGAACACGTTCCATGCATACTGACCAAGTTACAAGACTATCAGCATTCAAACTGGCAGTCCAGAAGAATTAGGTGGTGGATGGGACCACACACAGCAAACGGTTGTTGATAGATCTCAATACAGGACAATGATCAGATAGACCATACATTTTGAAGTCTGAAGGCAAATGGCTTTCCTTTCCATCAACAGAATGAGAAACTTAAGCTCGTATTAGCATTTAAGGATTTTGTTATGCTAGATGGACAGAAAGTCATGACAAGAACAATACTAAGACAGGACCACTAAAACATTTGAGGACAAAATGATGACACAGTACATTCCACATTTAACAGAGGAATAAAATCTGAACAAAAGATATTTTACATTTTTGAATTATGAGTTATTGGCTTTGAGTCACATCAAAATACAAATGCATATACCCAATATGCGAAAAGCCTAAAACGCAATTACAACACCAAAATGATTCCTTTTGTTGAAAACATGAAATTAAACAAACTCAGAACCTGTAGTATGTTTAAAGCCTTTCTCATATCACCATTGCTAAGCCGTACAAGCGCCTCTAAACCACTCTCAGTTACATCAAGCCTGATTCACGGTAAAAATGTTAAAGAATGAAATAAGGCAGATAGATGGTCCAAGAAGCAAAAGGTTTTCTATCAAACTTCCTGGCCAAATTAAGACCATTTATGATCTCAAATTTCTGAAACCCAGAAAGATGATCAGTTATTAGAAGAAACCTATATGGCATGCACTGGGGTTTATCAGCCTTGTAGAAACATAAGCAGTCTTTACAGCCCCCGATATATGAGACTTCAAAGGAGCAATGACTTTAGAGGAAAATATTACTTACCCTTCAACCTTTATAACATATCTAAGTCGCTCAACAACATGCACAGGATCAAGAGGAGCAAACCGAAATCGAGTGCATCTAGACTGTAGGGCTGGAATAATCTTGTTCACTTGATTACAAATAAGTGCAAAGCGAGTACTCTTAGTGTATTTCTCAATTACTGCAGGGTGAAGAAACATAAAAATATTGTTTATGACAAATAGTGAACTGATTTTGGGACAGACAAGAATTGACCATTCACACATTTTACCTCTACGCAAGGCAAATTGTGCATCCTTTGTCATGGCATCTGTCTCATCTAGTAGGACCAGCTTTACAGATGACTTAGAGCTGAAAGCATCAAACCATTTAGCAATCAGTTAAAAGATACTGCCCAGAGCAAACATTTTCAAACCAAAGGGGCTGCACAGGATCTTCTTGGGAAAAAAAAAGTAAAACTGTAACATAATATGTTGCCACGAAAGTGTAGCAATAACAGAAAACAAAAATGCAATGTGAGTCTGTGTGTAAGTGAAAGGGTCAGTGATCAATCAGATCCAACTGTAGGCAACTTAGAGTATGGAACTACCAATTTACATAATACAAACATTAAAATCAAACTAAAGGGAAGTACCCAAATGAGAAGCTCTGCGTACTAGCAAAGTCTTGTATCTGTTGGCGCACGACGTCAATTCCCCTGTCATCGGATGCATTAAGCTCCAAAATCATGTTGTGGTACTGTGCTCCGTATAGTTTGCGTGCCACAGCAAGAATGGTGGACGTTTTACCCGTCCCAGGAGGGCCATAGAGTAAGAGATGGGGCAATCTGTTCTCACTGGTGAGCCTATCAACTATTCCCAACAAAAAAAAAAAGATCAAAAATTTACAAAAGACAGAGACAGACGTCAAGTACGATATACACGAGATGAAAATTTTATTACACAATAAAGATTAGTATTTGAATATCCCCTAATTTGAGACACTTCCTGCAATTTCTATGTATAAAACTGTCCGAAATTGCATTACTAAAAATCCTACAGAAGATTGGCATTCCTACACTATACGAACTTCTGAATATGCACAAAAGCTAAACCCTAGATAGTGAGAGACAGAGAAGACTCATAACTGGTGTCGACAATGTCGCGATGAGCGGCGACATCGGAGAGAGACTGAGGGCGATACTTCTCGACCCAGGGAGTGGGTTTAGAGTCCAAGGCTGCGACGATGCTTTTGCCCTTGTTGTTGGCTTTCAAGAAGCTGTCTTTCTTCTGGTTCTCGTCTCCATCGATAAGCATTGGAGATGGCACGTCATTCATGTTTTCTGCTTTCACCTATGGGCTCGATTCGATCGATCGCTCTGCCTCTGATATAGTAATGGTTTCTGTATGTCTGAAATGGTGGGGGGTTTATTCATCTGTGAGCAATATGGCGCCAACCAGACATTTTGAGGTGGGTTGGGTGTCGGATCATGGATACGGTTCGGTCCACCCTGACACCATTGGACCTGGTTTAATTAATTTGATTAAACCCGAGCTTTAATTTAATTAATTATGTTAAAAAATACGTTTTTAGTTTATGTGTTATAGTACAAATTTATTATGTGTATTAATTATGATATATTATATAATATGATATATAATAATCATACTCAATTAAATTAAAATAAGCAATATATATTACTTTAATAGCATGATTTCGTTAAGACCAAGAAGTGATTGTAACTAAGAAATAGAATGTCATTAAATTAGTATAAAATTAAAAGAAAAGTTCAAATTTTCAAAATAAACAATATTTGGAAGCACAAAGCGAAACGGAGGGAGGGCGCCAAAGCCAAACAAATGTCCGCATCAAGCAATAGCACTACTAGTACTAAGCAGCGGCTGCCGGCGCTTTTTCAACAACACCTCACACTTCTTTCACTCTTTGTCTCTCTCTCTACCTTCAACCGTCACTCTTCTCTATGTCTTCTGCTTCTGCTAGGTCTCACCGCCCCTCCATTTCTCCCTTCCGATCACGAAAGTCCCCAGCGCAACCGCCACCACCTATGCCCGCTAAGTCCGCTGTAAGACCTTTAACGCCTCCCTCGGCGACTTCTTCGAGGCATTCAAGCTCTCCGGTCAGCTCCGGTCCAAGTCCGAATACTGGCCCCACTTTCGACCGGTCGGGGACTAGTAAGGCTAAGGAAAATGTCACAGTCACCGTCAGGTTCCGTCCTCTCAGGTAGTTTAGTGCTTTGACTTTTATTTAGCTGTTGACTTGCAGTTACTGATCTGTCTGTCATTCTATGTTTTGGTGACCGTTTTGTTGCTCGTGTAGCTCTGGGGAGATCAACAGAGGAGACGAGATAGCATGGTATGCAGATGGGGGTTATACAGTAAGGAACGAGTACAATTCTTCAATTGCTTACGGTTTTGGTTAGTGCTTATTTTTATTTAATGTATGCACATTTTCATGTTATTTTTCTCCATTCTCAAGTTTTTGGACTTAGGCAGTTGAAACGAAACCGTTCTTTGTCCTTTGTCTTATTAATAAATGTAGTTGATTTTCTGAATTATTCTTAACTGGCAGATAGAGTGTTTGGTCCGGCGACAACAACTCGCCATGTTTATGACGTTGCTGCCCAGCATGTTGTTAGCGGTGTTATGCAGGGGATAAACGGTAATTACTTCTTGTTCTTTTAAATTGATAATTTTTAAACAAGGTGATAATGAATTTGCATTCTAAATTTCTTTGATAGTTGAATATAGTAATTTAACATTTTCCAGCATGTTATATGTTATCTACCTTATTGAAAGACATTATCTGGTATATTTTGAGTAATTTCTTCCTAAGTTGGTTTTTGGTTCATGACTGAAGAAACAATGTCTGGAACTCGTTTTCTTCTTCTAGGAAACTTGCAGCTGGATTTATATAGTAATTTTCATGTATGCTTCTGCTACTATCTCTGGCAATTTACTAATCTCTGCACTTGTTTATTTGAGAATATAAACACGGTATCACTTTTTCTTTGTCTTGCCGATGTCTGGACTAGGATATTGGATTGTAAAACAGTATGATTTCTTGTATATGGAAACTCACAAGTTATATTTATATTTGCAGCTTCGAGCTACTTAAAATGCATATGAGTCTCCATATTCTGTGTTTGTGTATAACATTTAAAGTTTGTTCTCCTCTAGTTCTGCTCAGGCTAGACTTTCTATAATATTGGATAAAATTCATTTTTATACTATAACTGAATATTAATGAATGTTAATAGTTGAATATTAATATTCAAATATTTATGAATCAAAGTATAATAACAGCAACGGAGCAAACATATGCCCCAGTTACGAGATTAGAGGATGCTTAACATGTGATAGAATTTCATAAAGGGGACATCTGTTTTGTATTCACCTTTTTGGAGGACTATTGATCGGTCATGTCATCTAGGCCCGAGTCGGACATCCAATTGCTTTGATTTGAATTATCCGGAAGATACCTTAGATATTATTATATCAAAATTATATAAAAAAATGGACATCATACCCATTTCTTGATTCAATAGAAGCCCAAAGAGGTGAATAGAATAGGGTCTCAAATAAGGAGATATATATGTAAAAAAACAGGTCCGGTTATGCCTATTCTTAATCCTAACTGTACTTGTAGTGACTAAAAAAATTTGCAGTGGATAACTACTCTCTTTTGGAACAGGCACTGTATTTGCATATGGTGTTACTAGTAGTGGGAAGACGCATACAATGCATGTAAGTATCTAAATGAATACCAATATATTGTAATATATAACCATTTCTTTCCCTGCATTCTTGTTCTACTTCAGTGACTAATTATTTGTGCTTATAAACCCAGATAATATTGATAAGTGGCGACTATGAGAAACAAATTATGTTAGCTATTTAGATGGAAAATACAATATCAAACATAGATTCATTTTATTGTACTAATACTAGACATAAAAAATGGTGATTAACAGAGGAAAATGGGGCAGACAACTATCCCTTATAGAGAATAACAAGAAGCCCTTTTGTTTACGTCAAGGACTTGATTGGTTATTAATTTCATCTGCTACTAGAATCTTGATGTATTATTTGCCATGTCTGAAATTTTCAAACATGATACTCATCATTCCTATATGTTTTTATGTTTTGCCTTTAAATTTTAGGGAGAACAAAAGTCACCTGGAGTTATTCCATTGGCTGTAAAGGATGTTTTTGGAATAATACAAGAGGTAGGATTGTTTTGCCTACCATTATGTATTTGAGACTTGTATGGTGCAATTGGCTAAATATGCTGTCAATATGTCCCTAAACTAATATTAACATGTCAGACACCAGTGCGGGAATTTCTTCTTCGTGTTTCTTATTTGGAGATATACAATGAGGTCAGTTAATCTCATTTAAAACTAAGCGTCTTTTTTCACTAGTAGATATAGCAACTGAAAATTTAGAAAATTCAACTTTATGGGAAATGCTTTTCACCCTTTCCATGGAATATTGTGCTTGACTTGACCACACACAATAATTGTTATATGCTAGATTTAGTTCTTGCTTCCAGCAATTCATTGTGTATTACACATGTTCTTTCTTTTTTGCTTTTCTACAAACTACGGTGCATGTTTTCTTACCTCTTTCTTCATTTAGTTGCCAATTTACAAGATTCAATGCAAACATGCATTACTGCTTGTTGTAACAATGCTTCTAGCTTTTTGTTGTACTTTAGTTTCTCTACAAATTTACTTTGATTAAGCATTGCTAGTATTGCCCACTTATCGTTTGTTCATCATCGCTTGTGGTGGCAGGGCATAATCTCTTGTAATTCTTTTCCCAAGTTCTTAGTTAGATATTGTTTATCCATATGAGCTTATATTTTGTTATAAATCAGATAGCCATTCTTGAAATATGCTAAACCAATTCAGTTTTTAGTCGAAATACAGCTTGAAGTTTCCATACAAGTAAATATTATCTCCTTATAAACTAGTTGTTTACGTATCTTTTCATTTCTCTCTTTAGGTCATCAATGATTTGCTTAATCCAACAGGGCAAAACCTGAGAATAAGAGAGGATTCACAGGTAACCCCTGAGTCAATCTAAAGGACTAGGTAGAAGCCTAAGATCTGGTGGACAGATCAGCTAAACCTTGAAAAATAAGTTGTCTTATCTTTTGTGCGTTACAAGTAAAAGCAGCGGAGTTGACACTTCAATTCACCCTCTACTTACCCACTTGGCAGTGTAGTTGTGTTTCAACTTTGGATCCCCACGAGATCTTGTTTGGTGAAATGTAGGTGCTGTCAAAGATAATGCAGAACTTGGTCACTTATGTTGGGGACCTAACCCTACTTTTGAAGAGTCAAGCAAGCTATAGTTGGAGTTCGGTACAGAAGTTATAACTCCATTTCTAGAGAACATCGGAGTTGGTAAAAAAAAAAACATAAATCTGGCATCTCGGCTTCCACCACGTAGAGTTGGAGGTTGATTCGACAGCGGTGCATCAACTCCTGTCTTCCTCGGGTTCCCATACACAGGTGGTATGCTCTATTGTCGTGAGCATCCGCGAATTGTTTCACCGCAATTGAACTGTTGCCCATCGGCATGTTTACTGAGAGAGCAACAGAAATGTTGATTTGCTTGTCACTCACGCTGCTAATTTTGATGTAAGCATTACTTATTTTGATACTGCACCTCTCGGGTGCCAACGCTTCCTCCTTGAGGATATGTCGGGCATTAGTTTTCCCAGATTCCTTTTGTAATCTGTTTTGCAGTTTCCTTTTATTTAAACAAAACATAAAT
>JANZLK020000523.1:754137-766886 GCA_026937615.2 Erythroxylum glaucum | reverse complement strand
CTTAAAAGAACAATAAGAATAAAGGCAACAAGAACGCACAGAGATACGGTATAAACCCAGCTCCCCTTTAGAGTCGAGTCTAACTCCGTCCTTTCCTACAAGCAACTATATGTGCCAGCAATTCATATAGGTTAAGCCTGTAGGGTAAAGATCCAAGACAGCCCAACAATAAGGCCTAAGGGATTAAGTTAGTCTAACATCCAGCTTTCTCGATCACTCTGAGCTTCGCACTCCTACACCGACGGTTCAACCTTTCTTCCTCTTCAGATGGTGTTATTGGCCTCTTAGTGAGGATTGCTCCATTGGAGCCACGTATTGTCTGTCTGATCCAGGCTTCGTTAGCTTCAGTTTCATTTCTAAGTTTTCTTCGTTCTCTGCCATCTTCTTCACCCTCATTTTCATCTCTGTCATCACTCTCAACAATGTCGAGGAATGTCTTCTTCACAATCCTGTCCTCCAAACTGTGGAAGGAAATGACAGCAAGCCTTCCTCCAGGAGCAAGGCACTGAAAACAAGTACGAAGGGACTTCTCCAATACACCAAGTTCATCATTAACAGCGATCCTTAGAGCTTGAAACACCCTTGTAGCTGTCTTTATCCAACCTTGCCTTCCTCCTGTAGAAATTAAACAAAATTGGTTTATTCATTCAGCGTATTCCATGCATACATTTTCAACGAATCCTTGGCTTCTTCCAACAGAGCAATTTGTTACATTTTGGCAAACCTCAATTTAAGAAGTAATATGATACAAGTCTTATGGGAGAGCTCAATCCCAAAAGCTAGATCAAAGGGTGGAAGAGCTCATAAGCCTATATAAACCCCACATCAACCCCTTATTTGACCGATATGAGACTCAAGTCCTATATTTTGCAATTAGACCGTAACATAATATAAGAAAACAACATAACAATTAACATAAAATGAATGAACAGATACTAAGCTGACCTCTTGTTCCACCACTTGAACTCCGAATAAGATCTGCTAGCTCACCAGTGGTATGCAACCCACCACGAAGGCGAGCCTGAACAATCTGTCGCTGAAGTAAGCGCCAGTTGCTTTCTTCTCCGTACTCCCGCAAAATCTTACCAATCTGAGAATCTGGCCAGGAATTCAGTATGTCTTCAGCTTTCAAACTTGCCTGTAATATGAGTGTTCCAGTCAGTTTGTGAAGACTTACTAACTCTGACACAAACGACACGACATACATCCTACGAGTTCTTCTATAAACAAGAAAAGAGAAAATGGAGAGTCCAAACAAAAATTGGTGAGATGTTGATCCCTCAAATCAAAGAAACTGATAGTATGATATGCCATGAACATCAGCCAAAATATTCAAGATACGAAATAAGCAGCCTTGAAAAGCCAACAACATCACCGATATAACTAATTAAGGACAAAATACGAGATGTTATGTCCATGGCATGTACGAGTTGAAGATTAACACCCCGTTGCTTAGATTTCCCACAAATAAATAAAAATGGACAGCTATACACTCAGGAGGCAAGAACAAAATCCCAAGAAAGAATGGAGAAAGGAACAAAAATTTTCTTGAAAATATTGTCCTCTTCCAACCAGATTCAGTTTCAATGATAGTAATTTCAGCTTATGAGCCATTGCAAATCTACTTTTGAAATTGAGTTTGAAAAAGTAACCAATTCTAAGTGACATGGAATGGTTAAAAGGACAAATAATACAGATGAAGACGAAGATGTATTCTTGATCCTCAAAACGGTACATGAGGGACATGAGAGATATACCCGAGGATCCATCCGCATATCAAGTGGTCCATCAGCAAGCACACTGAATCCTCTTTCAGGATCATTCACCTGAGGAAAAGGAAAAAGCAAGGGAAAACATTGGAGTACACATTGAAAAGGTAAGGAAAAGATTAATACATAGAGAGAGTGGCACCAAACCTGCATCGATGAAATGCCAAGGTCCATCAAGATGGCATCAACTCCAGAGCTCAAGAGACTGGCATCCACCTCACGGAGCGCAGACTTGATATAGCTAAAATTGTTGAGAAAGGTATGCGTTTTCAACTTTGAATGAGCGGGAAAATCCAAACAAACATTAATTTGAGCTCTAGCTTTTGAATGCGCAACTGGGTCAACGTCCATTCCAATATAATACTCTAATTCAGGATGGGACTTGATTATCTGTCATCCCAAAAATCTAAACTTTAAACTCAAATTGTGGAATATCCAAACAAGGTTTAGAAGAGGAGAGAGCGAGAGAGTACAGACGGCGGAGGAATGGCCGGCAGCGCCAAGAGTGCAATCGACGAAGGAGAGAAGAGATAAAGAAGAGAAGACGTCGACAACTTCGCGGATCATAACAGGAACATGAGTTTGATTGGAAAGAAAATCGAAGTGGTTAAAAGTGTCGACCAGGTCATAAGTCTTGACTGAACGAGTTCTCCTCTTCTCTTTGTCTCTCTTCACCAACGCCGTCTTAGGCTTGCCCTTCTGGTGGCTCCGAGCGGTAGCAATGCATCTGGCACAGAAAGATGGGTTTAAAATGACATGACGACGCCGAAGGGGGGAGAAGGGCGACATAACTCGGTTGGCCAGAGCCATAGCCACAGCCAGGCTAGTACTCGCGGAATAAACGCAGCCTAGGCATTTGAAAAGGCCCAGATGTGTCTAAGAAAGACTAAATCTTATCTTAGCTCAAGTCTTTAACATGTTTATTTTACAAAATAAATTTCAATTAATTTGCTTATTGTTTTCTTCCAACATTATTCTCATTGAAAGATATTTTGAATTTTGATGGTTTCTTTCCTATTCCTACTAACTTAAAATAAACATAGATATGTATTATTGCCAAACCTTTACCAACCTACTAACGCTGTCGGCGTGGTCTAAGAAAGGTGTTAGCGATGCTGCGCTGGGGCACGTTTATTGGTCAACTGTACCAAATATATAAAAATCGCTTTTGACCAGATTCTCTAATCATCAATTCAGCTTCAACAACTCCCTTTAATCCTCCTTTTCCTCTCTTTAGTGCTTTCTCCCTTCTTAGTTCCCTGTCGTGGATCAATGGAGGAGGAGCAGCAGCAACAATCGCTGACGTCGAAGCCACTACCGTCTTCTCCTTCGTCGCTTGTTAGGAAAATAGGGCCTAGCGCCTCCTTCGGCAAGCACCGGCTCGCTGCTGCCCTCTCCCAACTTCAAACCCAAATCAATCTCGTTCAGGTAGGTCTGTTATTATTTATTTATCATAATGATCCCTTCTGATAGATAATGCTTTGTATGCTACGCTAGGAGGAACTGGATCAGCTTGAGACCTTAGGCCAATCCTCAGTTGCCTGCAAACAGTAAGTTAAATTCCCGTGCCTTTATGCTAGGTATAACCATCCAAATAATCGCATGATTTGGATCGCAGACTCTTATCCAGTGTTGACTCCGCTGCCGATCCGCTGCTTCCATTGTAAGATTGAGTTGGTTTGTATTCCTCCCTAGTTAGGTTAGATTTTGCCTGGTCATCCGTTAAGGTAACTAAAATGCAGGACCAAAGGCCCAGTTGACGACAGTTGGGACAGGTGGTTCAGAGGAACAAACAACTCGCGGAGACGCTGGATTTGAATATTCTTGGCAATACACGAAAGTACAATACATCCTCCAACATCTTCAGAACCAGACAACTTCAACTGCAGAGCAGACTGTGAAATCTCGATTATTTGTTTTAAGTGTAACATTTTGCAATTCCAACTAAATCAACCATTACATTTACAACGCTGTCCATAAGCTGAGCTGCTAATGGAAACTGTTAATTGAGGTTTAGCTTAAGATATCAACAATTTTTACTTTCCAGCTGTCTCATTGTTCCAAGAATTAAGTATCCAACTCAAATAATTTACACTTCCTTGCATTGTTGTTTTCATCAATTATCCAAAAGAAAGAACACTTGAGGATCAGGCAGAATAAAAAGGCGGGGCGATACAAGTACCCCATGGACATTCCCAACTCCCATCTACTCAAGATACAACTTTTGGCGTAACTAAAGGGATCTTTTCAGTCCCAACTGCTGGCAACAATTTCCAAGAGGGGAACATTGTGTTCCAAGTACAAAATGTTACAACTGTTTCTGGCATTGTACATTCGAATCAACCAGCATTTACAAATGCAAGCCAAAATCCACCAGTTTGGGCCAATGGTTCTGCACAACAAGATTTCAGTAAGGAAAGAATTACTAACAAGGAAAATACTATATTGCAGAAACAACTAGACAGGCTTGTATTTAAGGGTGTGAACTTGCAGCTAGAGATCTAGAGATTCTTAACTACAACAGTAACATCACTGTACCAGTAAAATAAATGAGGAAGATATCTCCACATACAATACACGCAAAAGCCTACTTATGGTAGATGATTGTTTACAAGAATAAAAACGAAAAGCCTTGCAACTAGAATATAGGTCATACCTCTACTATGCAGGTTGAAGATTAAGGAATTTTCCAAATTCGATATCTACAAGATCTTAAGCCAGTATGGACAAAAATATACAAACTAGATAACTTAAGACGAGATATTTGAAGTCAAAAGTGTTCCCCTAAACCCTTCCTCAGCATGCTGTTCATCCATCTTCTGGTCTGCAAGCTCATCTGATGAAATATTAGCATAGAGGTAATTAGTGAACGTAACTGCTGCTTCTGTAGTGAGAAATTCCCAAGTTAAGAATACCCAAAATAACTTGCCCAGAACAATAAACTAAGGCATATAGTACATGGTGAAGCTGAATGTTCTAAATGCCTATCAACTGCACAATTGGAAAGACATGCACACAGAAACTGTGTGAAGAGTCAGATGAAGAGAATTCAAAATCAAAACTCGTGCAGTTTCCATATTGGATCCCTGTAAATTACTCATACATTTAGTCCATACAAATATATTGCTTATAAGCATAAGCATATAACATAATGTCCCATCTACAATTCTGAACAACCAAAACTTACCCCAACAAGTCAATGACTTCGTAACTAAAGAAAAGAAAAGTAGAAACGCTTTACTTTATTCAAAGTTTCACCAACAATTTACCCAATCCCTTCTACAATAATTATTATGCCATTGTTTGAAGCAAATCTCAATAATATTTTTTGACTTAAATTGCACATCCACAGCAGCCCTTTCGCAAACACCCAGCAATAGTTTAAGTAGCTTACCAGCAATATCTCGATGCTCATGAATCTCCGAGTCTTGCACCCAGAGTTTATCTCCAGGAAATATATTCAAGTCAGCAAGAGTAGCACATTCGTGATCAATTATTCTAGAACCTTTGCGGAGTATCTGGTTCTCTTTGACTACCTGCATGAATTTGAGTATTGCAAAATCAAAAAAATTTGATCACATTCGAAAATTTTAACAGTGTGACATTTAGTTCAAACAAATAGAAAAGAATGGAAACTAGATAGAATTTTGCATCCATATGGGGCAGTTACCAATGTAAATATTTTACAAGTTATGTTTCCATCTTTTAATATGTAAACCATGTTGCATCCTTCTTTAGATTCATTATCAAAGAAATTGATCTATCCTAAAACCCAATACGTCAATTCTCCTGGAACGTATTTCTATCTTCAAGATCAAATCTAGAAGAAACCATGATATCTGATTAGTCAAACAAATCAACAATAAAAGACACGAATTGGAGCTCTACGATGGAAATTCATAGGTAGACATCAAAACCTAACAACCTAGTAAGAAAACATGGAAGCATACAAATTCTACCAAGCCTGTCAGATTCCCTTTATGGGTTGATTCACTAGGTTTTATTCCACCTTTAATAGTGCCACAAAATTTGGAGAAAAAACAACCTATCTCTAAGCTTGAAACCTGTCATCAAGAGGGTTAAATTAGCATAATTTTCATTGTAGCACGAACTGTAAATTGTACCAAAATAGAAATTGCATATAAAGTATGTAATCTTTTCCATTATTAGCCTATCAAGATATAAGATTAAATAAACCCTCAAATTTATTTTCAAATAAAAATTAAATTAAAAAAAAAACACTGTAAGTGAACAATAAATGAGTAGTTTTTCCATTCTTGAATCCGCCCTTTGCAACTTACCCCAAGTGACTCCCATATCATCATTTTCAATTGGTATATTGATGTGGAACCAGAAACTTTTAAATTTACTGCATTCCCATAATTGGTCCTTCGAGAGCGCTTAGAGGCCCTTCGATCTGGTTCACAAGTTGTTTCAGATGCTTCCAGAATCGATCTTGGAGCTTCTTTACCACGAACAAGAGAGACATGAATATCCTCATTGTAGTAGTTAAGCTTCTGCATCAACTCACAACTCTCTCTTTCACCAATGCAATCAGCACAGATCTAGCAGAATGATTCACGTCATGTAAGAATAGTATAAATTTAAAATAAAAAAGATATATCTCAATTACTGCTATCCTAATTAAACATATATCAGCATTGAAAGCTTGAATAAGGTAAATTTCCATTACCTCAGGAAAAGTCTTAATGACAGGGCTTTTTGTCTCGTGCCCATTATTTACTTCATCTTGAGGACTAACATTCGCATCAGACAATGGATTACCTTCACAGGATCCAGCCAAATTATTTTCCAAAACATTACCTGTCTCAATTATTGCAGATATGCCTTTCTCCTTGTTACCACCCCACTCGTCACAGAAGCTGTTCCAGTCATTCTCTGTGATGATTGCTAACCTATCTGTCTACAATACAAAGGAGGACGGTACAAAGAAAAGAAAAGTGTTGTATTAGACAACTCAGAACAGTTACTGCAATTCTATTAACAGCATCAAACACAAGAGGAGGCTTAAAGGAACTTTTCCTGAACAAATGAAGCAACTTTTTTGCCACAAATAGCAGTCACGTGAACAAATGGCCATTCAGGACTCTTTAGAGTCACATGCGTTACAAAGTACTGCAATAGGAATTAAAAGAACGTATCTCCTACAAGCAAATTTGTGCATATTGATTGAAAGGAAGGCCCAAACTAGAATCACTGAATCTCTGGAGAAGTATTCCATCCTACTTCTAGCGGAGGCTCATGCAGGAGAAACAAAAATTGCATGCAGACACATGCAATATATCCATGTGATGTAGAACGGCCAACACTTTGATGAAAACATGTATAAGCTGTAAATTTGATCTGCTGCACTTTAAATAGATGGTTGCTAGAATTCAGGGTTGAGAAATGAAAAAAAAAAAGATAAGTTTACGAATTACTTCTAGGGTTTGTAACAAGAAATAGGAATCACTCCAAGGAAAGTACTAGTATCATACCAATAAGTTCCCAGAAACCACTGATGGGCTTTACAAATCTATCCTAAAAGAAAGCATCACATTTTCCAAAGCTGAACTCGCACAAAACTTTCTTATTTCCTTCCATAAACCAGAAATACGATCAAAATATATAAAAGTATTAATTGACATCAAAGTAGGCTGAAATTTGGATTGTGTTAGGATTCCTTATTAGATTTGAAGAAGTAGTATATGTTATTCTATTTTAGATATGTCATCCTACTTGTATAGGACTTATAGAATTTCTATTGTAATAGGATTTAAATTAAGATCCTTTTCCCATATGTGTATTCAACTCTTCATCAAGAATAAGCAAGCTGGAATTTTTTTTACAAACTTGAGTTTTCAACTAGAAGACGTGATGCTTTCTTCTAAGAGTGATTCTTAAATCTTAGGAGTGATTCCTAGTTTCCTACCTTTCATTCTTTGTGTTCACCACAAAATTCCATCCCAACTTCCACTATATTAAAGCCAAAATTTCCAGTAATCAAATCTTAAAATTCCAACTAAACAAAATCTAAAATTTCAGCATTCCTAGCCAAAATCCAACCTTGAAACTTGATATTCCAACAGCCTAATATCAGTCATATTTCCTTATTTTGTTATTTTTAGCTACTAGTTAATAATACTTCTATTTGTCCTACATCAATACTAATCCAGCTCCTATTAAGGAGACCAACAAACACATAAAATAGAATATAACTGACTATTAAAACAAGCCCAAAATCATTATGGAAATTAACAAAGACAGATGACTACTACCCATAAATACGTAAACTAATCTCATTCTCCGTCACCAAATGTATTAACTCAGTAATAATACTCACCAGAGAATTCTTCTGGAAAAGCATGCCACGCTTGTAAACCAGATCTGGAGGCCTCTCTAGGAGCTGAAGATGCTGATTCAAGAAATAAAATAAACAACAAAAGAACAAAAAATTTAAAATCAGTTACTAGGATCAAGAAATGGTGAAAAAATTTTCAAAAAACAGAATAAACACCCAGAAAAAGTATTATATCCTGATTAGGATGATTCTAGGATAAATCTAGAGGCATGAGTCCTTTGCCTTGTACTTGGAGCCAGCTTATGTCATTCTTACAAATTTCATCAAACCTTGCACAAAAAGCCTAGTTTCAAAAGAGACTATCGACAAATATCACATGAAACTTTGAGAATGAATATCAAACCCACCTATTCTACACTCAAACAACTTGCTGCCTTTCAGTCAAAAAATTAAAAAAAAAAAGAGTTTTCAGAATTATTACGATTGTAGTGGAAGAACGTTCCAGAAGTTGCAATTCACCTTTTCACATTTCAGTGAGTCAATTATCATATCTAGTGTTTCAGGTTGCAATGATGAAGAAACATTCTTGCCACTAGCATTTACGTAATTTCTCCATATCGTGAGCCATGAAGAAGGAACCAAGTAATACTTGCAGTCCAAAGACAAGGGAATGTTTTTCCCAGTAGCCAATTTTTCATGATTCTGCCGATGTTTTAGCTTTACTGCTCTGCAATGTGGAGAAAGGAATAAACAACTTTTTTCCTCTAGACAAGTTAAAACTCGATATCTTAATAGGTTCTGCAACTTCTAAAAAAAATGCAAATGACCTTAAAGAATCCTCTAATGACGCAACTTCAGAAAGTTCATCGCTGCATTGGGGACACTGATCAAAATCTGAACGAAAAGTTGTACAACCCAAGGGTTCATCAGGCTTCACAGCAATGGCATCCTCATAAAAGAAAAGCCACAGGTTTTCAGGAACAAGCACTCGCTTTGCACCAGGTGCTTGCTCAGGCAGCAGCTGCCCATGAGGACACCTAATTGAAGCTGTTGGTCCAGCATCAGCTTCACTTGGAGTGTCAATGCTTTTTCTTCTAACCCACTGTTGTAACCTACAATAAGAACCTAGTATAATTAGCCTCCCACAAAAAACAAAAAAGTTCCCTCAGATACAAAGGAACATCCAAATACAAATTATTTCACAACTTCAGGCCTTAAATATATTCTCAAACAAAAGCAAATCAACAGATACGTATGCAAGATGGACACTGGATAAAAGATGAAAGCATAATGGAAACTTGTGAGCTCAAACCAAAGCACAGAGAACAACACCATTAAAAGCGGTTCATCTAAAAAAATATGTTCTTCTCATGATCACTTAACTTCCAAGCAAAGCTTATTATTAGAATTTTTCATATGGGTTGAATGTAGAGCCCATTAACAAGAATTAGGTTTAGGTCAACCATTACTTAAATGACTAGAACTAGTCCTCTTTAACATTTTCATGTTTAGTCAATATGAGATACTCTAATACTCCCCCTCAAGTGCAACTGGATCTAGACATCTAGTTGTCACTTGAAATAAACGCAATGGTAACTAGACCGGGCCGTTGGGACTAGACATTCAGACCGACAACCGAAAAATTAATAATCCAAACCAAACACAGAGGAAAATGGTTTCATTCGGGACAATAGGAGCGTGGCATGTCGAGTCGGGGGAAAATTCTGCCACTGGCTCGTCAAGCAACGCTCCACTAAGATCAATCCTAGAAACGCCGAACACCATTATCAGCTCAAGAAACTCGTCATCTTCTCAGAACAACATTGACACACAGCATTCGGTGGTAACCAATCGTCGGCTGAATGGGAACAACTATTTACAGTGGTCCCACAACATGCTTATGTTCGTAAGGAGAGGAAAGGAGAAATATCTGACAACCGTATGAGGCGTGGATGACCAAAAACAACCAGGTAACAAGCTTGTTGGTTAATTCCATGACTCTCGAAGTTGGTGAGCAGTTTGTCCTTGCAACCTCTGCAAAAGGGATATGGGAGAATGCCAAAATGACATATGCCACTATAGAAAATACCGCTGCTCTGTTTCAAATCAAAGGAATTTTGAGGGAAACTAAGCGAAGTGAGAAATCAATCACTAATTATTACACCACATTGGTAAAATTGTGGCAACAATTGGACCTCTATGACCCACACCAATGGGTTTGCAATGAATATATGGCGTGCTACAAGAAAATTGTGGAAAGACAAAGAGTGTATGAATTTCTTTTGGGACTAAACTCTACTTACTAGGAGGTTTGTGGAAGAATCATGGCAACCTGACCACTACCAACCATTATGGAGGCAGCCAATTTGGCGAAATGTGAAGAGAGTAGAAAGCTGCTGATGCAAGGCACTCCAAGCAATAAAAATCCCTCTGAATTTTCAGTCATGGTTATCAAAGGAACAAATGGGCCAGACTCTAAGAGCAAACAGAGTAAGTCTTGTTATGACCATTGTCAAAAAGGTTGACATACCAAGGACACATACTGGAAGATTCATGGGAAACCTCCAAATCAGAAAAGCTACTGGTGGTGACAAGACCGAGGGAGATAACACATCAGTGAGCAAAGAAGGAGTTGAATTGCTAAGGAAAATTCTTAGCAAGTATGATTTGAAGGCTGAAAAGGTTGTATACACAAATAACATGGTTCAAATAGGTAACACTAGTACTGCTTTAGGGGTTCAAACCCCAAATTGTGGTCTTTGGATTGTTGATTGAGGAGCTAATGATCATATGACTTGTGATAAGTCATTGCTTGTTGATGCACAACCTCGTCTTGTTCATAGTATTATTAAGGTAGCTAATGGACAGGTACTAAAAATTCAAGGGATTGGGACTGTTATAATTGCTAATAAATCAATCTTAAGTGGTGTTCTTTATGTGCCTAGCTTGGATTGTAATATGTTATCTGTGAAAAGGATTACTAAAGAACATAATTGCACAACTAATTTTGGTGCTGAAGGTTGAGTTTTCCAAGATTTGGAGTCAAGAAAGAGGATTAGTAGTGCTAGGAAGTTTGATGGATTATATTACATTTGCAACTCAAGAAGGAATAAAGCTCATGCTATTTTATCTTCCAATGAAGATATTGCACTTCGACACTATAGGTTAAGCAACCCTAGTTTATCTTACATCATGTAGTTATATCCAACTTTTTTCAATAAAAAGGAAATTTCTTTTCAGTATGAATTATGTCAACTCTCTAAATGCACCAGAAATTCTTATACATCCCAAGCCTATGAACCCACTAAGCCTTTTTCCATCATTCATAGTAATGTTTGGGGGCCATCAAGGGTCAAAACCAAAAACAATGTTAAATGATTTATAACCTTTATTGATGATCATACAAGATTGACTTAGGTATATCTTTTGAAAGATAAAATTGAAGTTTTTCACGTATTTAAGTAATTTTATTCCTTTATACTAAACCAATTTCAAATAAAAATCTAGATTTTACAAAGTGATAATGGTAAAGAATATCTAAGTCAATCCTTAGGTCAATTTTTAACCAGCAATGCTATTATACATCAGACCTCATATGCTAATAAACCACAACAGAATGGTGTTTCAGAACGAAAAAATAGACACTTACTTGAGGTTGCTAGATCTATTATGCTCACAACAAATGTTCCAAATCATTTTTAGGGGGATGCTATTCTCACTTCTATTTATTTAATAAATATAATGCCATCAAAAGTTTTACAGTTTCATACACCCTTACAAAAATTGCTTGAGATTATCCCTCGGTTCCCTTTGTTAATACTCTACCTCAAAAGATTTTTGGATGTGTTGTCTTTGTGCATAATTACCATTGTGGCAAACTTGAATCTAGGCCCCATAAGTGTATTTTCTTGGGTTATTCTTCTACTCAAAAAGGTTGCAAGTGTTTCTCTCTTACTCTAAAGCTTTATTTTGTTACTTTAGATGTGACCTTCTTTGAAACGCAAGCCTATTATCCAAAAATACTAATTCGGGGGGAGACTAGTGTTAGGATGGCCAATAGCTCTAAGGGAGGGAGTAAGACCTTGTACAAAGCATCTGTTTCTTATAACAAGTTATGACCACATTTTAAGGCTTTTATGACACAATTATCTACTGAAAAATTACCTGAAAATTTCCAGGAAGCAATGAAGGATCCTAAGTGGAGAGAAGCTATAGATGATGAGCTGAATGCACTCAAGAAGAACCAGACTCGAGTAGTAACAGATTTACCACAGGGAAAAACTGAGGTTGGCTGTAAATGGGTGTTCACCATCAAATATAATCCTAATATAAGTATTAACCAGTACAAAGCAAGACTTGTAGCTACAGGTTTCACACAGACACATGGGATTAACTACTAGGAGACTTTTGCACTTGTAGCCAAACTCAATACTGTTAAAATTCTATTATCACTAGCTGCAAATCTTAATTGGCCATTATATCAGTTAGATGTAAAAAATGCCTTCCTCAATGGCGATCTTGAAGAAAAGGTATAAATGAAAATACCTTCAGGACTAGAAGAAGCTAATCATCCCCATAAAGTATGCAACTCAGAAAATCACTCTGCGGCTTGAAACAATCACCTCGGGCCTCGTTTGATAGATTTGCAAAGGCAATGAAGAAACTTGGCTACTATCAAT
>JANZLK020000522.1:31372-44965 GCA_026937615.2 Erythroxylum glaucum | reverse complement strand
GTATTAATCTTATGCCTTTGTCTATTTTTAAAAAATTGGTGCAATGATATGTGAAGCCAACGCCCATGCTTATTCAGTTGGTAGATTAATCCATAAAGAAACCCTTTGATGTGGTGGTGGATATGTTTGTTAAGGCGGACAAGTTTGAAGAGAATCGAATTTGTCCACTAACTTTTGGTAGAATATTCAAGAATAAGGGAAAAGCATTGATAGATGTCCATAAATGCATACTGATTCTTTGGATTGGTGATGAACATCTTGAGTTTGATATGAGTGAGAAATTGAAGAATCTGAAGGAGGGAAAATCTTGTATAAGGATTGATATAGTTGATGTGTGTATAAAAGAGCAAAAGGAGAGCCATAAAGAAGATGATGATGTTGAATATGTGAAAGACTTTAAAGAGTAAGAGGAGGAGGAGTTATGTGACAAATCAAAACAGGAATCATTAGTAAGGACAGAAGCACCCATATTATCCTCCATTGAGAGGCCAACCATTCTAAATTTGAAAAAAAGATAGGGAACAATAACAAAGAGTGGTAGAGACAATTAGAAACAAAATGAGAGGAGTAGGTTGAAAAATTAAGCTGAAATGGTCAAGCTATTATCCTTTTTTTTTAGAATTTAAAAAATTTATTGATGTGGAAAGACTATAAAGGGAACAGTGTTGGAGAGGGACCCTCCTACATACTAGTTAAATGACGTAGTTTACACATATTAATGGACAAGAAAATAACAACGTTTAATCCAAACATATTAAAATTGAGGCACAATTTTTTTCATGATTTGGTTGCAAAAAATTTCTATTCATACGTTATATATCCAATTCTTACCAACTTGCTCACCAAACCATTAGGCTATACTTTCTTCTTGCAATTTCGTCCCAAGCTCTATGTTCTTCCAAACATTAGCTTGCTAGGGTTGTAAAAGATAATCTTTTCCCCCTTTATAGCTGTAATTACCTTAGATACAGTTATTCTCTTATCTCCTTTTTCAATTGTAATCACATTAGCTACACCTATCTTTTGCACCATTTCATTTTAGTTTAGATAATATTTGATTATTTGGTTTAGATTGAATTAATTAAAAATTGATTAATCTTATCTACATTTGTGTATAAATACAATGTACATTGTAAAGGAAATCACAATCAGAAATCAATACACTATATTTCACTTTCAATTTCTTACTTGTTCTTTCATTTTCTTCAATGATACCCAGGGACAATGTATCCATTACATGGTTAATGAATTATTTTAATATTTTTTGTAAAAAATATCATGATATTTTTAAAACTAGACTAGTTGCACTTCAAACTGAATCCATCCAGGGAGCACACCAATATTACGCTAGCACTGTTGCATTCCATCATACAAAAATTCTTTAATTTAGGATTGAATCCCTAATGTAAATTAACCCAAAGAAACATACTGCCAACACAAGTATCTGAAGAATGTAATTACAAGCCTATAAGTCGTGGGCAACCTAAGCAAATATTTTTCTTGATGTATATTTTTATTGGTTGTATTTAGTGCTTCGAATCCGTCCCAACTTTGAACCCACTAAATCTAACTATTTATGAGCTGTCATTTCAATCTCTTTTTACAAAAAAGAAGAAAAGAAAATCCATAAAAAGACTAAGGCCCTTTAAGTGAAAATTACATAAATGGGATTGGATTTTATGATGTCTGTCCTCGTATCCATTGTCTTTTTCTCAATGTTGATGCTGAAGAGGGGAATTCTTATCAGCCATAAGCTCAAGTCAACTCAAAGAGAGAGATCGTATCAAATATGGAAAAATGTTGCAGTCCCCTGGTGCGGTGATTGATTATCCGGTTCAAGCTTCAGTACGTACAAGGCCAAGAATTGCAATGAAGGTTTCCCTGATGCATGGAGATTTTAATGATCCATCTCATTTGTTATGGGTCTAGCCTTATTGTAAAGATATTTGACTGTCTAATACCACTAAATTTGAGCTTTGAAAGTGATACCTGTCTTCATGGATCAAAGGAGTTCGAAGCATAAATTGATGATTGAAGGTTGTTTTATGGAGCTCATGCCCGAGTTAAGATTACCCACATCTATCTAAATGATAGACGAGACTGTGTGGATGAACATACAAGCTTCTTTAATTGTATACTGAGCACAAACACACCCATATGTCAAAATTGTGGTCTAAAGGATAGACAAGACTGTGTGGATAAACATGAAAGCTTCTTTAATTGTATACTGAGCACAAACACACCCATATGTCAAAATTGCAGAAGAGATGCGAGAGGTAAGAACAGAAAGACAATGAAGGTTAAGTAGTGCGGAATTTAAAGTTGAAAACTAACGTGTAAAAGAAAAGGACTGACCGACAGGTGAAAGCACCGGTACCACAGTGGTGGTCGCATCCAACGCACGAGGGAAATGGGGCCGACAAATTTTGGATTTTAGTTTCCCAGATAGCATGCCATGCATAGCTAGCTTCTATCTACTAATTAGTTCACCGTTCACTCGCATTTAAGTTCCAATCATAGAAGACCACACGCACACATTTGTAGACTGGCCTTTGAGATCGGAATTTTATGAATGAAAAGTACACCATTCACACAGGGTGAGCGGGATGGAATTATACAACTTGATAAGAACATTTTTGTAACTTGAAAGATTAAACGGAATTCTACATGCAACATTTATTACGTTTAACGGTGATCATTACAATACTTGAAAAAACACAAGAACAAAAACCAAGTACTCAGCTCAAAGCATCAAACAATGAGCAGCACTGTTATTATTTAGCAACCCAGTTAAAACAAAGATTATAATATATATAAACGTTCAATGTGGACATTTGTCAGGTTTTTGAGAACCGGTCACAAAAGCACCTGCTACAAATTTTCTAAAGCAATTTTTCTCAACTTTTGGGGGTCATGCCATCACAGAGAAGGTGCACTCATCCCCAGGCTCAGGTTACTTTCACTTTGGGCATGAAATGGCACCTGTGATCATCCAAATCTTCGTGAATTTCATGTGTCGGGTTACATTAAAAAGTAATGTATTACCATATGAAATCACGTACGATGTTTCGTCCTAAAAGACGAAAAAGAAAACAATTGCAGATTCCAAAACCTGGTTTAAGTTCCTAAAACCTCAGAAAATTTTCAAAGTTAAAAAGACCTCCAGACAACAGCATCTCATATTGCTAGAAAAGTAATCCACCAAATGTCTGGTTCCAACTTCAAAAAATTCCTCTCTAGCAGATCATAATTCGCAAATAACAAGATGATACATGACATTGGCATATCTTGCACTAATTTCTTTTCATCCTTTGGCAATACTTTTTTGAACACTACTCAATCAACACGCTACAGGTGACTCACTCCAGGATGGTGAGCAAAGCATGAAAAAGCAAATCATACAACCCAGAGGATGAGACTTATGTCAACAATATATTATCTTCAAGATCTTATTATTCAAACTGTATATGCAAGAATTGGGTGAATCATGGACCACGAAATTTCAAAGAAATACCTTATTGAAAGAAATATCTCAATGTTCCCATCATCTTTTTCTTACGTCCATATATCAATACGCATGACCAAATTATCAATTCATTCCCCTATGGGGCAACTGCCCAACAAAAGACTATCAATTCATCAGGTCACCCAGAAAAAGGCAAAGCTCATATAAAATGCTATTCCTACCATTTGCCAGAAACAACTTACCCGTTGCCAATCACACCAACCACATCAGGGTCCAAAATGCACTGGCAACCATCATATGTGGAACATGATGGCACTAGAAGTAATGAAGCTAACATTGCAACACTATGTCTACCCGAGCCCTTATCTTTTTTATTTATATAGTACTTTAATCCTCTATACACCTCTGAATCTCCATGGCCATCTCCTCCCTAATAACCTATAGACACCACGCCTAGGTAATCCTGCTGAACCAGCCACTGGATTACCCCTATCATAATCATTATCATCAAATGAATCATAGTGCAAGCGAACTCCGCCATGATAATGGAGGCCACTATTTTCTTCTTGATTCAAGGGTTCCAAAGAGATAAAACGATCATCCAGAGAGTCTTCTGAATCATAACCATGATAAACACCACGATAGCCAGGTTCTATCACATAATCACCAAGCACCACTGCCCCTGGGGAGGATGACATAATTGTGCTGATTACATCATTTCGCTCTCTTTCACATTCAAACTTCTTCCATTTTTCTTCATGTATAGGATCCACAGCTCGCGGTCTTGCCAATGGATGCTTTGCTCTGACATGCTTCTTCAACTGTTTATAAGTACCAACAAACGAGCAGCTATCCTCCATGCAGTTTCTTTTCTTGGCATTCAGATACTTCCGGGCTCGTTCCACAACTGTCCAACCTTTTACCTGCCCCCGACATAATGGGCATAAGAGCTCTGGAACTTCTCCCTCCTCAGTGACCTGTCCAACTAAACTGAAACTTGGATCATCCATTGACTGGTTCCCTTGTTGTGACCTTTCAGTTGAATTTATCTTTGCGTAAGCCTTCTTATATTGATCAAGGCAGTTGGAGAATCGACGACTAGTGGAACACATATAAGGTCGGCATCCCTTCTTATAAGAGGAGCACAGAAGGAGGACGGCTTTGTGAGGGCACTCCAGACAAACTGAGCAGGTAGCACCTTCCCAATCTTTCTTCTCCAAGGCATCTGAAGTTTTTCTCCTAGGATGTTTTACCTTTGAATTGCTAACTTTTGCAATTTTCCTTGAGCATTGTAGCAATGCTTGCCTTTTCTGGTTCCCGAGTTCAGGGCTACATCGTTCCTTACTAGATTTCGCCATTAACAAACAAAACCTGAAGAGAATAATAAAGGGAGGGTCAAATTATTCTGGCACCATATGTTAAGCTCAAGAAAAGCGGATACAGGTAAAGAGCATGGGTCCAAGACATGATGGTTCTAATCAAGAGCTTGATTAGCTCGGATAAAAGACACTCATGCTTTGAGGAATGTTATCAGTATCTGAATAATAAAGATGATAATATGGTACAAATCACAAACTCACGCTACATTTATCTAGTCAAACAAATAATGTCCAAATTGATTGAGTGCAGCGTCATTTCTGGCAACAAACGCAAGTTTTTGGCCCAATTAGCTAAGACACCACTAATTCAAAACAACATGAAAAGAATGTCTGTTACTAAGCAACCAAACAATGACTATGTCTACCGCCCGACAGGAAAGCCTAGCAGTAGAAATGTGAAACCTTTCATAAACCAGAAAGGATAATAAGAAGCGATGTTAAGATTATTGTGTAGGTGTTCTCTTCAGTACATTATTTTTTATATTAACACATAGGCCTTGACCCCGCATCTCGGCTGGATTTTTACTTACATACACCTTGACGATGAGATAGCAGCATAAGCTACGAGAAATGATGATAAAAATAATTGAATAAGAAAAATCCTACAATGCAAGGAAAAAATAAATAAATATAAAGCCCTAAGCAATCAAATCAGAATCTTCTGCGAGTCCCAAAATCTCAGGAAAAGAAATATTGAATCAAGAGAATAAAGAACAAACGAACAGAGAGAAAAGGAAATGAAATCGGTGTTATTATCATGAAGTAACCTTTGAGCAGAGCAGAGGAATTATGGGACCTTTCCGGCCACGTTCGCCGTGGTGGAGGGAGGAGAGAGGAGGTTGCGTTGCGTGGGGGAGAGGAGGTCCGAGGGCGTGACTTGGCAACTAATGGTGTTGGATTTTATTGAGAGATTGAACGCCCACTTACTTTTCCGTGTCATCGAAGATTCTGACTGCCCACTTACGGTTTGGACGTCATGCCGCTAGTCTCTGCTCTATTCAACATTATACCTATTAATTGGGCTCGTTAAACCAAAAGCCCACATTTAACAACATCTGATCTGCTCCAACATTTTTTTTAGTTACCCACGAGGTGTTCTAAAATAGTTCCAATTATAGAAAAATTACCTTTAAGTTATCTACATTTAGACTAATCTCCATTCAATCTAGGTAAATCTTTTAAAGGAGGCAAAACTTTAATCTCAAGTTTTAAATGGCTGCATACATAAAAACAGTTCAAACCTGTGACCTCACTTAAACCAAAAGAGCCCTTTACCAACTCACCTGCGTCTTAGGATTATCTTCTTCACATTTATCACAATGTGTTGCAATATATAATCCCATCGCCTTTGTTCATTCTTTTTGAGTCTGATCAACTAAGTAAAGGAAAAAGGGGATGTTATTTTTATAATAATTTAGATCTAAAGTTGAGAAAATAAAAAAAAAGAGGCTATTTTAGATGATGTTCCTCTTCTTGTTTCAATTCAGTGAAAGGTAAACACAAGAAAACTATAAATTCAATTAATACTAACATATGTTGCCACATTGGGCTACATATAATTATATATACATTCAAAATACTCTACACTTGCTAATTCTTGCAAACAATTTGCCTTGTGCCTAAAACAATTTCAAGTAGACCACCTGAAATATTTAACTCTTGCTTAATTTTTTAAATAAATAAATTATTGTTATACATTAAAAAAAAGAAAATAGATATCTCAGAGCAAGGGGCAATCCTAATTCACGGTTATCATGTACATAAAGCTGCCACCATGAAAGTAAAGCTAGCTTCAAGGCTATCTCGCACATTGCTTTGAGTGTGATTGATCAAGTCATGACAGTCTTTAGAACAATGGAGTTGACCTTCTTTGGTCAGGAAGACAAGCAGGTCTCGCGCACTTCACCAATGACTCAAAACTGTTAACAAGAGGAAAGCAAGAATTTGGCAGCTGACAGTGAGTAACTAAAGGAGAGTAAAGGAAGATCATAACTAACAAAACAAATCCAAAATGCAACTATAAAAGATCTCAACAACTTTTTACCAAATCTTTTAGCCAAACACGATCCTTTGACAAAATGCAATTACCATCTTAATGCAAGCTACAGACATTTGGCTGAAAACTTGTACGTGTGGAGGATCATGATCTAGAAGTTTGTCACCAAATCACTCTAACAAAACTTCTTATTACAATGGAGCAGTATAAATACAAAAGTTGACTTGTTATTACATACTAATTTGACCATCAGAGAGAAAGAAACAAGGATTTACCCAATCTGCAGAGCTGAACTCAAGCTTTGACTTTAGGATCGCCGTAATATATAAGGAGAAGCTGAACCTGAGTTTGTTGGAAGTGGCCTCCTCACAAATGAATGATCTAAAAGCTGAGCTGCAGTAGGCCGGTCATTGGGGTTAACCTGCAGACATTGCTTAATAAAATCTCTTGCATCATCGGAGAGTGAATCAGGAACAGCAGGTGGTACACCTTTGCCAATTCTAAACAATGCTTGCATCTGCACGCCAACAGAATCGGAAAAAATTGTTAAACGCCAAATACAAAAGTCGCAAAGATCAGTTTTGATACCTGATAGCAAAGCTGAGACCAAACTTCACTAAGACCAACACATACGTTTCACAAAAGGAACTGAAAGGTACCAAATACACTAATTGCATAGCATAAAGTCCCACAAAACATTACTAGAATACTATTTTCCTTATAATTGACGTTTGTGGAATCAGAGTTCTATAAAATCAATCCTCGCTAACACATTCAAGTAACAAGATAATAGATTACTCACCAAAATTGAGGTTTTAATCAAATATTGATTATGTGACTCTAGTTTCTAATCTACATGGTAAAACATATCAGAGATTGACCAAGATTATAGCAACAAAGCCTATAATAACGAGTGAAAAAGTGGCCCTTACACACTCTAGATGTGAGTATGGGATCTCATGGGTCAACATCTCCAAAACAGTACATCCAAGACTCCATATGTCAGCTGGAAGTCCATAACCTTGGCTTTTGCGGTTGACAACCTGCAGCACAGTTTTGTTATCGAAAAAGCCCAGAAGATCTATTATCAACCAAACAGCCCAGAAGACAAATTCAGCAGAAAAAGATTCTTGCAAGCTCTGAAAGACGTAGGAATAATGAGCGCAGGCAAAACACTTCCAATTTCATGAAATCAAACAAACAGACATAGGAAACATCCATGAGCTTGGAGAGTACCACAGTAGCCATTGAGAAGCTGGACAACCTACCTATTACCAAAATCACCATATTATATGCAGAGAAGGTACTCCATTTTCTCATACAGACCTGATGCTTCTAATAAGAGGTTCTCAATACAAATCTAAATTGAACATTTTACGTCTCTTTAAAGGAAATAATTTAAAGGACAAAAGTCAATGGGAGGACAGAATAATGGAAAGAATGTTGATGGTACAATCTGTTCACTAATTCTCATTTATCTTGCTTTATTGTTTTTCCTGGAATTAGATTCTTTCCTTCACAGTCCCTACATGTAAATCAAACCAAATTGTAGCATGTATTTGGCCTCGACTCAAGCAACTGGTACCATGAAAATAGATGTGTCAGGAAAAGATAAACAAAAGCACATACAATAGCTATAGCTTTATGAAGATAAAATTCTCATAAGTCAAAGAGCATAAATGAAAACCTCAGGTGCCATCCAAAATGCTGTCCCCTTGCATGATTTAACATCATTCAATTTGGTTGCCTGAAAATGAAATGTGTGCATATAAGAGAAAAAGTTAAAAATCCTAAGAAAGCAAGGAAATAAACAATAAAATAAACAGAACAATTACCTTTGCCAAGCCAAAATCTGCAAGTTTCACAGATCCATTTGCATCAACCAAAATATTTGCACATTTGATATCCCTTAAATTCAAAGGAGAATTCAATGAGGATACAAATAAAAATTTAACATAACCTTGCTTCTGTACTGGTTTGGATTTTGCTCTTACCATTTTCCAATACAAGGGATTTTCCACATTAAAAGAGTTGGTAGCAGATGCATTAATAAACAAATGACTAATAACTAATGACTAATAACTATTCATAAACGTGAGAGCTTATCATGTGCAATAGCAGCTTGCAACAAAGTTATAAATCTATGTTAAAACATCAATTAAGAGAATAAAAATTAAAATTAAAAAAATTCTAATAAATGATCAAGTAATCCATGTCCACAAATCCAAGCTTGCAGCAGAACCCCTCACAGCAAGTTAGATCACAGTGTAGCACCCACAAAATCTTTTTTCCTTGATGCTAAATTTGAATAACTCCTACGATGTGTGAATTTCAAAGAGAACAAGAGCGAGATGAGCTCATAAAATTTTCTCATAATAAAATATAATTTAACGAGATAGAACAAATGAACAGCATCACAAGGAAGCTGCATATTCTTCAAGTTTGTACGTCAAACATTCAAGATCATGGAAGTTTGAAAATCATGCATGTAAGAAAATGAATTCAGTACGGAACAAATAATTTCCAATTAGTAACAGTATATGGGACCCAGTTAGATTATGGCGACAGAAAATGACATAATGAACACACTCATTACCTGTGAACAACATCGCGATCATGAAGATACTTCAAGCCAAGCAATATCTGTCTCGTGTATGCAGAAACTTGCGTATCCCGAAGATGATATTTCTGATAGAGATTTAGAAGGGAGCCTTTGGTTACAAGCTCAAGGAAGATATATAGTTTTGATTCATCCTGCACAAACCAATCAAAGGAAAATGTTAAAGACAGTACCTTGACAAAGATGAAGCTATTCAATAGCAATAAGGAGCACGGTCTAATTTATGAAGCACCACAAGGAAAAAGAAAGTATCTAAACTAGAAGCAAATCTCTAAAACAAATTGAAATAATAATGGATCGTCTTAGGAAAGGAAGCAGTACCTTATCTGTGCCATAATATTGAACTATGTTTTCATGTTCAAACTGACTTAACAGAGCAATCTCCTGGAAAGGGAAACAAAAAAGGTTCTGTGAGGAAAGAGAATTTTGCCACGAGTCAAACCAATCACTGTAAAAATATTCAGACTACGATAATAACAAAGATAGCCAAACCTGCTCAAGTTGGAAAATGCTTTGCTTTCCTTGACTCCCTTGATCAAGTAAAGAAACCTCTTTGACAGCGAAAAAGAATCCATCACTGCAAGAGATAAATAATTATTAAAGCTTTAATAGCATTCCAAGGAAAAATGCAAAAAAACTCTGCAGAAGTTAAGAGATACCATAAAATGAACACAAGGCCACCATAATCCAAACAAAAGAGGAAATAAAATGCAGTGTGACTATTACTTTGCAACACAGTAAATTCACGTTTCAATTCCTAGCTCAAGAATGTGCTTAACCTTTTACTCTAAGTCCACAAAATAGCACTTGACAATGGATAACGAAAGAAGACTTCTAAGCTTAAAGAAAGTAGATCTGGGACTCAAAAATGTAATTTAGGTACCAAAACAGCATCATCCTTCTACTTAAGAAAAGATCCTAAAATCTCCACACTCTCAAGCATGATTTATGACTGAGCACTGCATGACCTATGCACAGATATTATAAATATAAGCAAAACATTCTACAACGACGATAACTATTCAGATTTGATGCTGTTGTTACAGTATGTTCCATCTATAGTTTTTGTTGCCCAGTTTCACCTTTTGCAGCTATCAAATATCAGAATCTCTTCTCAGATTCACCATCTCTAGCTACACAATGATTATCAAACAAGAAGACGGAGAAAATAATTGAACTAGTGAATAACAAGAGATATCAGAAGCTAAAACTTACTCAGAAATTCCTTCATACACGGACCCAAACGACCCTCGTCCCAAAAGCTCACCCTTTTCCCAATATGTAATGGTTCTCCTAAACCTCCCATTTGGAGAAATGTTGGAAATAGGCTCCGTGGTAGTACTGGACGAATCGTCATCATTCGACGTCGTAAACGAGCACGACTCCGACAAAAAAGCAATTTCCCTTATTCTCATTAAACGCTCATCTTCCTCTCTCTTAAAAACCCCCAAATCAAGTCTTGGTCTCACTCCTTCCGGTTCTTCCTCTCCTTCCTCTCCTTCATCATCCGAACTCGATTCTCTGTTAGCCATCACACAACAACTTTCATCGCTTTCAGGCGCGAAATTCCTGAATATTTCCCAAGTTGAACAAGCGTGGTCCACAACCGGCAACTTCATTGACGGCGGCGGTTTCAACAATGGCGGCCTAGCTCCTTTGATGCCTCCAGAAACATTAGAACACGCGTTACATTCCAATGACTCAGCTTGCTCGTTACGAGTTAACTCAGTAGCATCGCTAATTTGAACGCTATGCAAAACGTTAGCAACCAAATCCTGCTCCTCTGCTCCATCCAACTGATCCCGAACTTCCTTTTCCTTAACACAATCAGGCCAGAGCAGTCTAGAACGAGGCAGAAGATCGGAAGCAGAACGCATCTTCATCGCCTCCCACGCCGCCGTCGGAATAACGAAATCCTCCGTGCCTGATAAACCCAATCTCCGGCAGATAAGCTCGAAATCTCCTTCATTTCCTTCAATTCGGAAGCTGGTTCGATCCGGCAAATCGAGCGAGCGCGTGACCAGAGACGACGAGGTGGAATTGTCGAGCGACGAAGAAGACGATGCCGCGTCGTAGTCAATGTGCTTGGCCGCATTTCGGCGGTCGAGTCTCGGCCTCCGGCGATCTTTGCGATCCATGGCGGCGCGAGAGTTAAAGAATCGAGGTAAGTGATGCATAGAGACCCAAATCCATGTAAATTCACCGCTGGTATAGACAAGTGAAGGACTGGTAAACGTCGTCTCTCAATAGAGAAGACTACCATTGTTGGAAAGACAGGATGCGGCTCTTCATTGAATCTACTCATATCGACCTTTGGGAGATAATAGAAAATGGATCGTATACACCGGTAGATAAAGAAGGAAATGCTGTTCCACGAATCAGATGGTCTGCAGAACAAAAAGCGAGATTCTAGCTAAATTCAAAGTCCAAGTTCTTTTTAAGCTGTGCCCTAAGTAGAAGAGAGTACGATAAAGTTCATAGATGCAACACTGCGAAGGAGATGTGGGATACGCTATCCATCGCACACGAAGGCACAAATCAAGTAAAGGAATCCAAGATAAGCATTCTTATACACCAGTATGAGCTGTTCAAGATGAAGGACGAAGAGTCTATCGATCAGATGTTTGGAAGATTTCAAACTATCATCAATGGACTTAAAGCTCTCAGTAGAACGTACGACAATCAAGATCATGTTAGAAAGATCCTAAGAGGTTTACCGAAGAGATGGAGACCAAAAGTTACAGCCGTACAAGAAGCCAAGTATTTAACTGTATTGAAGCTTGATGAATTACTTGGATATCTGAAGATACATGAAGTTCAACTTGATGCAGAAGATAAGCCCAGACGGGACAAATCCATAGCATTGAAGGCTGGACGGAAGAATCAAAGGAAGAGAAGCTCATCGTCAAAAGCGTTGAAGATTGAGGAAGTCAAGGATGACGATTCTAGTAATTCAGATCATGCTTCAAGCGAGGAAGATGATGAACTATACTTTATCTCGAGGAATATCAGATGCATGTGGAAGAAAAAGGCTAAAGGAAACAAAGAATCCTACTTCAAGAAAAATAGCAAAGATGAAGGGAAGAACGAGAAAACATCCATCACATGCTATGAATGTAATAAATCGGGACATTACAAGTCCGAGTGTCCATTGCTAAAGAGAAAGCCAAAGAAAAGTAGAGAAGGCAAGAAAAGCCTAATGGCAACCTGGGAAGATTTAGATTCGTCTTAATCAGATACGGACTCAGAGGCATCGGTGCAAGTAAATATCTGCCTGGTAGCCGAAGAAGAAAGTGATGAGGAGGTAACTTCAAATTTTAATGAATTACAAGATGCAAACTCAGAACTATTAGAAGATTCTCATCTAATTCTAAAGCAGTACAAATTGCTTAAGAAAAAGTACGTAGAAAACTTGAAAAACATGCAAGCAATAGAAGAGGAAAATGTCTACTTAAAGAAACAAGTAGACGAGATGAAGAAAAAGGTTGTGGTAGATAGATATGAAGAGATCAATTAGTTGAAACAGAGAATAAATAGTCTTTCAGCTGATCTATCAACATTTACGGAGAGTACGAGAAAAATGAATGATATACTAGGAAAATAAAGACACCCTAATGATAAAACTGAATTAAGGTTTAAAAAAATTTATCCTCAACATAAAAAGATTTCTGCTCCCTTTAGGAAGAAATTTCATCAACTTAATCATTATCAAAAATGTCATCAATTGCATCATCATACTATGAATTGTGCACAAACTAACCCTAAAGGACCCAAGAAAATCTGGGTACTTAAGAGACAGATAATACCACTTGCAGTTATCCTTCCTTGGAAAAAGCAGCCAGCACCATTGGTACTTAGACAGTGGATGCTCGCGACACATGACGGGAAGAAGGTCTATGTTCCTAGATCTTCAGTATAAGAAGGGAGGATCAGTAACTTTCGGAGACAACCAGCAGGGCAAAATCATTGGAATCGGGAAAATAGGTAAAGATTCCTTTGCATGCATAAATAATGTACTGCTTGTTGATGGTCTGAAGCATAACTTGATTAGTGTAAGTCAATTGTGTGATTCTGGTTTTACTGTGACATTCAATCAAAATCTTTGTGAAGTCAGAAACAAAGATGGATCTAT
>JANZLK020000520.1:97047-109652 GCA_026937615.2 Erythroxylum glaucum | reverse complement strand
GGACGTTGGATGCAGATGAGGTGGGTTAAGCATAGCATGTCTCTTTTAAAGGTAGGTCTGGGAGCTCTTTTATTCCTAATTAGATATCTATGTACAAGTTTGCCAGGTGATCATGTTTTCATAGAATAGTGGTACTGATGTAGCCAGTAGTCCATGCATCCTACGTTAGAATTTGCATGGTCACGGTCGCTGTGCTTATAGTATGATGTTGACTGTTCATTGTTATTTGAAGGGGCATGGCAAGATTTGGTTTGGACTCCTTGGACTAGAAAGTTCTTGATTGTTCTTTTCTAAAATGTTGTTTTTCCCTTTGAACGAAGGAAATTTTACTTTTCCTCTTTTGTCTTTGGGATCTTCACTTCATTTCATGTTCTACGCTGTGAGATGTGGTGCTGGCGGGAAAGGATGATGCTATGTGGGGCCGTGAACTCTGAAAATTAGTAAACCACATTAAATTTTTTTTGGGTACTTTGGATGACATAATTCTGCTGTCAATCCTGTGCTGTATAAATAATGTATATTCTTCCTGTCTTATATCATTCTATGATTCAGAATGCACTCTTTATAGAACAAGCTTATGTTTGTGTATGATCTCATGATTTCCTATAGCCAAGCAGTCTTCTTTCTGTAACTTTGACATTTTAAGTCCTGTGCATATTTCGGGATATCTGATAAAACAGAAGCTGAAAACCTTGAAGTTGCTGAGAATGCTTTTATGAGTTTTGTATTCTGAAGTTGATGTGTTGCCCTTTTTGTGGAAATTAATGCGACAGATACAAACATGGAAACTTCTTCAACATCTGGAAAGCTGGAGGGAGGTGACATTCATGTCCGAAGCGATGATGTAGAGGGCGTATCTGAGGAGATGACAGCCCACAGCATCACTAAGGTTGAGTCCAGATATGACAAGGATAGTGAAGAACATAGCATCAGTGAGAAGAATGGTGAGAGTGCTCTGGATGATTCTAGTTATCATGCAGAAAAACAAGTAGGCACTAAACATAATGTCTTAGACAAGAGGGATGAGATTGGACATTTACAATCTAAGTCTGAAGGAGAAAAGCTGAACAATGAGGTTCAACAATCTGATTTTGGTGACAAGATAGATGATAGTAGGGGCAAGGATGAAGAAGAAACAAAACGAACTATAGAGACAGTTCTAGGTGAGGAGAAAGAGCCAGAGCCTGTTTTTGATGGAACTGAATTTTCTGGGATGGAAGCTAACAGAGGTTCATCTATTTATTCGTTGGATGCTGATGGTGAAGATGATACCTCTGCATGGCCTGAGAAGGCTGTGGCTCTTAAGAACTTTGTCAAGGAGAAGAGTGCCGTTGCTGTGACCAGCTTAATGCGGGTTCTTTCCAGAAAAAGGGATGGAATGGAAGAAATTTCTTTGGGGGAAGAAAAGGAAGCACCAGATTCAGCCAGTGACAGAGAAAATGCAGAAGTTTCTCCAAAATCAGTGGACAGATCTTGGAATCCACTAAATTATCTCATGAATTCACGTGATGCTGGTGCAGAAAATAAAACTGTGCAGGGAGCTAGAGTGACTGAGGAATCACACCAACCTATAGCCATGAAAGGAAGAATTATTTTGTATTCAAGATTAGGGTGCCAAGATTGCAAGGAGGCTAGGTTGTTTTTGCACAAGAAAAGGCTTAGATATGTTGAGATCAATATTGATGTATACCCAAGTAGGAAGCTGGAGCTAGAAAAGTTTACCGGGTCATCTACTGTTCCTAAGGTGTTCTTCAATGAAATTGTAATTGGGGGCTTGACTGAGCTCAAGAGCTTAGATGAGTCTCAAAAGTTTGAAGAGAAGATTGAGTACTTAGTCACTGAAGCACCATCATTTGAAGCTCCTTTACCGCCTCTTTCTGGTGAAGATGATGCTTCTAGCAGTGGATCTGTGGATGAACTAGCTCTGATTATTCGAAAAATGAAAGAATTTATAGTTGTTAAGGACCGGTTTTACAAGATGCGAAGGTTTGCCAACTGTTTTCTAGGTACAGAGGCTGTAGATTTCCTGTCAGAAGATCAGTATCTGGAGAGGGAAGAGGTCGGTTGGTATATTCAATTTCTTCTCCTTTGAACATGTAGGGTATTTATTGTTTTGGAACTGCAAGTTTAGGTGACATGAATCCTGTTCTGGGATTGATTTAAGTTAAGTTGTTACTTTTGCATAATGCAGTATGAATTGTTTCCCTGGCAATTTTGGAAGCTTTTAGTTTAAGAGTGTTTCAAAATTTTTGGTGTAAGAAGTTGAACACAATTTGGTTAGAGGGTGTGTTGGATGTTCTAGATGTTTCTGCTTGAACTATAGAAAAACTGAACATGGGTGGCTAACGTTTGACTTTTGAGAAGTTAGGTTTCTAGGAATTGCAATAGTTTCTTGTGAAATGATGTTAAATAGTTAATTTCATCTTATATATTACCTCAAATGCAACTTTATTCCACTCTTATAAGTTACTACATAATTATGAGCAATCTCTTAGACTTGATTAGCATCATACCATTCCAAGGGCATTGTACTGTTTAGTGTCTATCAAACTCAGAGGTGAGGTAATGCTTTTTGGTGATTTTTATTCAAGATGATGGATAAAAACTTCTACTTTTGGATGCAACTGTATGGAGTCCTTAGTTTGAAGCTACTGGCTTCCTTCTGTTTAGTATGATCAGGGATGTAAGTGCTACATATATTGAAGCTCATAAACATCATGCCCTTACCATTGGTAATTGCTTAAATTGCACAACATGGACCGTCCAAAATAATGGGATTATATTTCTTTTGTTGGCTTCATTGTTGTCTTTGTTTTCATCAACTTGATGCAAAGTTTCATGCATATCATGTCTTATCAATTATGCTGTATACATGTCCCGAATCTTTCTGAGAGAAAACAGTGTTTGATGGATCATTTGAATTTTGTGTTTGTTTAATTCTTCTGATGAATTAATCATCTAGTTGTTAGAACAACGCTCCACACCTAACAAAATTCCAAAGTTAGATTCGGTGATATGATTTTGAAGTTTTTCTCTCCACATTGTGTAACAAGCAGGCCGTTGAATTTGGACGGAAACTTGCAAGCAAACGTTTCTTTCAACATGTTCTAGAGTGAGTCCCTGGAAATTGCAATATTCGCCAAGTATTTTTGAAATTTCTATGTCCCTTTTCCTTATTCCATTCTCATCATTTACAAGTTTTTTTTCCATGATGCTTGATCTTATAGTGAGAATCTGTTTGAGGATGGCAATCATTTGTATCGTTTCCTGGATGATGATCCTACTATATCATCTCAGTGTTACAACATCCCCAGGGGTATAATTGAGGCAACACCTAAACCCATAACAGAAATTTCAGCAAGGCTGAGATTTTTGGCTTATGCTATCTTTGAAGCCTACACATCTGAAGATGGAAAGCATGTTGACTATAGAAGCATTCATGGAAGTGAGGAATTTGCAAGGTTTGATGCATCTTAAATGTCTATATTTTTAGACTCTTATGGCTATTTTTTAACATAAATTTTCTAGGTATCTGCGAATAATTCAAGAGCTCCAAAGAGTAGAATTTCTAGATATGCCAAGGGAGGAGAAGCTTGCTTTCTTTGTAAATCTCTACAATATGATGGCTATCCATGGAATATTGGTCCAGGGCTATCCAGCAGGAGCATTAGAAAGGAGGAAGTTGTTAGCGGACTTCAAATATGTGATAGGCGGGTGCACATACTCACTTTCAGCCATTCAAAATGGAATTTTAAGGGGCAACCAGCGGCCACCTTATAACCTCATGAAGCCATTCAGTGGGAAAGATGAACGCTGTAAGGTGAGTTGTAATTACTGGCTTGCATTTGATGTTCAAGGTTGTGATTCTTTGGACCATTACATCATCCTTGGAGAGTTGCATTTACAGTACAGATGTTTCCTTGATCTCTGTAGTTTCTCTTATATTTCTTCTGTTAAATGTTCTGGTGCGATCGGCTGTGAACAGTGGGAGGTGAGGCTAACTAGCAAGCAATTGCTCTTTGTTTTCGTTTTATTTCTGGCACTATAATATGTGAACTGCATAATGCTTCATATATAATCAAAATATGACATTCTTGACGTTCTTGAATTTGGTGATGAGTAAATAGGAAACTGAACATGCACACTCTTTTGGAAATACTAATAATTTCTTTATGGTTGTCCTTTCATCTTTTCTGAAAGCATTTTCTTTGGTTAAGTTTCAGGGCCTTGTTTCTAACTATTTGAAATTAATTTTTTTATAATTGTTACTTTCTGGTTCTGCTGATCTTTATCTTTTTTCAATATCAGGGAATATATGCTCAATTCTGAAATGCCAAAACATTTGTTTGCAATCTATATTTTAATTTTCGTTTTGTTTGTTTTAGGAGGATAGGTGCGGAGTTGGAAGGTACTCTTTTCTGTGGTAGGGTAATGAAGAATAATGTGCACATAATGGTCTGCTTACTGCAGCGCTTTTGCATCAAATTTATTTCTGAGTTGGCGATTGAGGAGTTCCTTTAGGCAGCATCTTTGATCACAAATAATTTATGTCCAGAGTTTCTACTATTTTATCTTGATTTATGCTCTTTTCAGGTGGCCCTTCCATACCCAGAGCCTTTGATTCACTTTGCATTGGTTTGTGGCAATCGATCTGGGCCTGCACTTCGATGCTACAGCCCGGGGAATATTGATAAAGAGCTGATGGAGGCAGCCCGTAATTTCTTAAGAGGTGATGGCTTAATTGTTGATTTGAATGCCAAGGTTGTATATGCCAGTAAGATACTCAAATGGTAAGCCATTTTGCTACATAGCTTAATCTGAATTATTCTATCTAGTTTCTAAAGATTGATGTGTTCTTGAAAAGATGGTTGTAATGTAATTTTCTGTCTATCACGCACAAATACATTAAGACCTCGTGTGTGCATGAACAAGAGGCTAGAAGATCCGAATCAAAGTGTGGCAGCATAGGAACCAAATTAATTGTGTTACGAACAAACGGGAATATAACCAATACTTGTTTTCCAACTTCTCAACTACACCTTAGTTTTAGTTACTTTTTGTATCACAAAAACTAAATAAAATTGTGATTGAATTTTGAGACCTGTATTTGAGAAAACCTTCAAATTTTAATGGTTTGTAATGATGATAGACCTGAAGATATCTTCTCTGTTCAATAGCTTATGCCAATTACATTCATGTTCACACATATATGGTATCATGCTTAAGATATTTTGTGTTTTCCATGATCCTCTTCAGCTCCTTGACATGTAAATAAGTTTTAACAAATGACAACCATTAAATATTTGACTGTCGACTATGCTTTAAGTCATTCACGTCTATTTCACAACTAATGGGTTTCTTTTGATATCTGTTAAATACTACTATTTTTTTGTGCAGGTTTAGCGTGGATTTCGGAAAGAATGAAGTAGAAGTACTTAAACATGCGTCAAACTACCTGGAGCCAACCGATTCTGAAGCCCTGCTAGAGTTGCTGGCCAATGCGCAGCCAAAGGTGATATACCAACCGTATGATTGGGGTTTGAACTGTTAATGCTTGTTGTCAATGCCTTGTAAAACATAGATTTTAGCTTCCTTTGTGCTACAAATTTTTACTTGAACGTCAACTGTTAGGTACAGAAGTAAAAATACATCGTCCGGAAATTGACTTGTCTAGTCCATCAAATATACCTAGGTGCTAAAAATAACCTTTTGCGTTCTTGAACTTTGGGCAGGTTCTACATAAATGTAGTGTAATGCAAATTGAAATCATTTTTCTATTAATTTTTTCAAATTACATTATGACTAGACACAAGCTTAAATCCTTGAACACAGTTACAAATTTTCTGTAACGCCAGAGTTACTTCACAATTCCGTCATTACCGGCCAAGATCATGTATTTGTCTTTTCTTGTAAGGTTGGTGCAGTTAAAACTTAGTGCGTTGGCAATCTGATTCTGCACCTGATTGGCAATTTCAAACTTCAAAGCTCCATCCATATCACGACATGCTGAACATGGCAATTTTTTGAGAATCCTGATGAAATATTCAGGACATGGATTCAGGAAGTGAAATAGTGGATCAAAACATTTGAGTCCGCTAGCTGTTGATCCATAAAACATGCTCGTTTTTACATCTATGGCAACAGGAATTATCTCATCGGCCATCTCAGCAAATAATGGGCTAAACCTGAGTAGATATGGTTCCCTGCAAGTTGTCCCTTCCGGGCAAACCACAAGGTCGCCATGTCTTAACATCTTATCCATCGATATCTTGTCTTGTTCTCGGTCCCTAGTTAATCGAACTGTCCTGAGTGGAGAAATTATTTCATTAAATCTGCTCATGCTGTAGGTCACAGCAGATACAGGCTTCGTAAGAGCCAATGAAACATATATTGGGTCTAGTAGTGTTCTGTGGTTGCAAGCATAGAGTACGCCTGTGCCTGTGGGTTTTCCGTTTTCTTTGGTTGAGGTAAAAGATTGCTTTGGTTTGGTTACGGTTGTTCTTGTTCCAGTGAAAGCCAATATAGGAGAAGAAATTTCGTAAGGTAACAGTAAGCCTATAATCATCCTGAACACAGCAAGCAAGACTCCAAGCGGAAGCCACATGAACATGGCGAGGGTTGCGAGCGGAGTTGGCAAGAAAGCCAACCTGCCATCGTGGAAGATCAATGGCTTTGGGTATCTTGCCCTTGGAAGGATCTGCCAATTGCTTTTGTCAGCTTCAATCATCAAACAGACTTCCTGTTACAATGCAAACTTGGTTAGTTAAGCAAATGCCATTACTCATTAAACCTGAGTTTCACCTAGTCCTAGTGAAAGAGTTTTGATTTTCGACCTTACAGTGTAAGTCGAGTTGCCGATGAGTTGATTTGGAGAAGCATCCAATAGCAACAACATGACGACCCGTTTTCTTCCCAGCTAAAAGCTCATTTACAGTAGACGATATTGTCTTTTTTTCCATCAATCCCACATAGTACCCATAATGTGCCTTCAGCTCTCGTCCCACAGCAGCCTCAGCCCCCAAGTAATCCCTCAAAACACCTTCAACCATGATCCTAGGCAAGTCGCTCACTGCTATCTTCCTCCCATATCTCATCACTAGATCAAAACCTTCTCGTCCAATATCTTCCAGGAAACACTTGGGCAAAACAGCAGTCCCAATTCTGAATTTATCCTTTCTAACCCCGAAAAATGATATAAAAACCATAATCTTAAGGCCTAGCTCCTTGCGAACTGAACAAATAAGAGGGTATAAAAGAAGCAAGGCGAGAGCTCTCAAGAGCCCTCCACTCTCTAAGATCACGAGCATGAAGTAAGCAAACAATGAGGATGACCTCAACAACGTACCTTCGAAGTCAAAAACCACAGTTTGCTCCGAAAGTTCTTTGGAATTGTGGACAAGGGAGGAGCGCTTTTGAAACGTGGTGAAGTTGGTTGCGCGGGAATTGTTAACCTTTGGTTGATGAGAGGGTAGAGTTCCTAGTCTATTAACGAGTCTTGACAAAGAGAGAAGGGTTTTGAGATTGAACATCGTCCCAAATTCAGCCATCTTTCTTTTGAACATCTCCTAACGAGAATGGTCCCTTATATAGACAGATATATTTGGTTCAACAGTTGTATGGTTCTTGAACCAGTTTAACTGGACTCTGACAGACATTTGCCTGGAATGATATTTAAGCTACTAGCTAGTTTGATCATCACAGACATTCAATGCTTCTAAAAAAGCATTTACATCAACTAATTTGGTGCATGATGGATAAATCGTGACATAAGTAATATGGTTGATTTTCAATCTCGTCTGATGGATGCTGGGGGACAGTACAGTCCCTGAAACCTTTAGCCATGTCACCGTTCTTTAGTTAAATTCAAGCCTTTACAGCTGTGGGGTGTGTGGTCCTTTTCGATTGAGGCAAAAACCGAGAAGGGAAGTTCCAAGTTGTGGTCTCTTTACCACGTGCCCATATTCTCCCGTTAAGAACGGCAATGTGTGCCTCTTCATGCCATCTCCAAATGGTTATGAGTCGTGACCTTGCTGCATAATGTAAGGGCAACCACCCTTGCTACAGCTACTAGGAGAACTAAAAGTAAGAATTATAGATTCTTATGTATACACTTCACAACTTATGTTGAAGGCCTTGAATTATAAGTTGCTAAATTCTCTTGTTTTTTCTCAACTTTTAATTCTCTTGGAATCACAAGGTAAAACAACTGAAGCTAGAAACAGATGTAAAATAAGATACAATTTAAGATATCATTTTTGTCAAATGGGTCATCGATCTGAAAACCACGTTCATCACCAGTATTCATGCAACTTCCATCAAACTGTGGTAACAACCAAACTTTTCTAGTTCGTGCAAACAGAGGAACAGCAGCTGTTTCGTAACTCCTAACTGTTAGAATACCAACTTCCAAAACTACTTACAACGCTGGACTGTTGGGGCAGACTGCGTAATTAATTACTTGATACAGTTTATCTGCAGGAGGACACTAAACTCCTTTTGAGGAACTGGTTAGGTAGAAAGATTTCAACACACAAAAGATCTATGCATTTAGTTCATAATATCACTGAGCAACTTTTTTTTTTTGGTTTCATAATTTTCTTAAAAAGGAATATTCCTTCTACCACAATGTCCTCCAAAACTGAAGTTTTTGTTAATAAAAACTTTCATCTTTTATCTATGTTGGGCTTGTGTATTATGAGAATGTTTTGATCATTCTCCAATTTGAACCTCTAGAGAAGATGATTATCAATTCCATAAAAGGAGATCAAAGAAATTAAACGACAAACTTCGTCACCTCATCAATGGCGTTCAATTGCTGGGGATGGATGGCTCAATGATAGAATGGGAGCTTCGATTGATAAGCTTTCAAACAACAGATACTTGATCATATTAGTCTTGGCTGATTGCATTGACGTATCCATATTGTATTTATTTCTCTACAACAGCAGCAGCTTGCAAGGTTTTATCAAATTTCGTGGTCCTTGTACCCTAATCCATCGAATTAGTTTTTCCTGTGCTGATAATTTGTTGGGATCATCCTGCTGGAAGCTGTCACGGAGTGCTTTTATTGGGGATACTCTCTAACAAAATAACTAATTACAAAATATGTAAAATAGAGTAGTTTGTCTTGCTTAAACTAAAAGAGACATGCCAAAACAGTACACCTAATAATGCAGATTCGTACGTGTCATCCCTATCCTCGAAGAGAGCAACTGTGTTTTCCTTTTCATTTACTTACAAGTAAAAAATGGCAATAGCACTTGTTGGTAGTTGAGGGATTAAAACCTTAAAAGCTAGGGGAGACAACATTTGAGCTTCAGGTATGAGCAAAAATATCTTGTCACGGACTTTATCTTTTACCAACGAACCATACGATATTTAATTGTACGTATCGTAATTAAGTCAGTCTGTTTCTCAAATGTTAGAAATAAAGGTAGCACAAGTTAATAAATATGCAAGATAAAACAAGAACAAGAACGAGAAAACTTGGAGAATGCTTATATTATTTAAGAAAGCTCCCTCTATGCATCTTACAAATAAAGTTCCTTGGGTATTTATAGTCTTCCTCCTCCTCAATAGATGACTATAATCTATTTGAACCAAGGGCTCGTAATCACTATCTAGAATTTTCTAAACTACTCTACATACTTCATGCACATTATGTAAATATCTACAACATTTTACAAGCTTCTATAATGTTCCACAATATTCCATAAGCTTCCACAAGCTTCCATAGTCTTCTACTATATTCTAGAAGCTTGTAGGGTCTTCTACGAGCTTCTACCATATTTCAGAAGCTTTTAGATCTTCCATAAGATTCTAACATGTTCTAGAGGACTCTTTTGGATTGAACCTCAACTTGTGGGCTTCAAAACATGCGAAACGTGACATTTTCCCCCACTCATTTGAGCGACGCCCTCATTGCGTGCTCTTTGTATGTCGTGATCATGTCCCTATAGATCTATAATGTAAGCTTATGCTCCTAACTCGCCTCACTATTAGGCAATCCCATCTATTTCACAAAGTACTCCATGTAGCTTGGATGGGAACCCCTCCTCTGTATAACTCGATGCACCAATATCTCCTCTATCTTATGCTCATGAGAAGTAGTGATGGTCGTGGGTGCTCTTCTCAACTCGCCCTTACTTGGCTCCTCCTTGTCGGCATGATACGATTTTAATAAGCTCACATGAAAGATTAGATGCATCTCTAAATGTGAACGCAATGTCAATTGATAGGTTAGCTTACCAACCCTTTTCTCCAATCGTCAAAGTGTGAAGAGTCATAGGTTGTTGTCTTGTGGCAATCTCAAACGGACTGGCTCCCATTGACTCGCTCTTTTGCAAATTGTAAGAGAGTTGGGCAACATCAAGTAACTTGGTCTAATCATGATGGTTAACACTCACATAATGCCTTAAAAATAACTCCAACAATACATTCACCCTCTCGGTTTGGCTATCGGTTTAAGGATGAATGCTTGTAGAGAAATTGAGCTTGAACCCCAATAGCTTAAATAGCTCCATCCAAAACCTCCCGGTGAAGCAAGTGTCTTAGTCACTCAAAAGCATCTTCATTATGCCCTAATACTTCACCCCATGATGAAAGAATAGACGTGCAACATCCTTGGCTGTAAATTTTGTAGGCACATGGATGAATAGTCCATACTTATTGAATCGATCTACCACTACCATAATGTTGCTACATCCCTTGGACTTTGGTAAGCATGTGATGAAATCCATGGAGATATTCTCCCAAGGCTTCTTTGGAATGGGCAATGACTCTAGCAACCCAGCTTGCTTATTTTGATCCACCTTGTACAAGATAAGTCTTCACATCATCATCACACCCAATCTGAAGTCCCGCAATAAAGTGGGGTTTGTGGAGGTCTGATAGTACGAAGCCTTACTCCTACATAATAGAGAGATTATTTCTGGTAGACCCACATGCAGATGTGACGATAAAAGAATGATGCAGGTTAAATAGTAAATAAATACAACCCCCACATTAGTTATTCTTACATAAACCTCATTTCTTAACACATATCATTATAAGTTTATATTTTATTCACTAATTCATCTGCGTAGGTCTCATTCATGAAGGCATAACTTTGTATACATAGGTCCAATTTTTTTCAAACTTTCCATACCTCTAGTTAACACATAAATTCACATTTTTCTTTTATGACCATTTTCTAATTCAGTCATTAAGGCTTCCAAATATCCCATTTACAGTCAGCCTTAATATTCTATCATGAGTTGGACCCTTCCTGTCTCAAATCATTATAACTTATTCATTTCTCATCCAATTAAGGTGATTCAAATCTCCATTTTCAATAGACTCATAAGGCTATCACATATACAAAGATGGATCAAAAATGAAGAAATTTGTATCTATTGTGATTTTTATAAAGTTGTCCTGTTTCTGTTATCTTCTATGTCACTAAGGTCAGTAACACCCTTCACTTATTTAGCCATATCTCACAGGGTACTCATCCAATTAAAATTACCTTTATACAAAAATCATATGACACATTTTCTAGCATTTCATAATAAGAACTCATCATCCAATTCTGACTCTAAAGTCCTCAAACAATTAACTTTCATTTCGTGTTTCAATCCCGATGGTATTCTGAACCAGTTTCAATTCGGGGCCTATCTCATTTGTTTGGCTCACCCTAAATTCGTGAAAAAAATCAGGGATACAGTAGACACCTGTATCTACAACTTCTAAGTTTTGAGTTTCTGAAAATTCACACGTTAAACAGCTCAAATAAAATGTATAAGGAGGACCTACGAATCTATCTCCCTTGGCAGCTTGAACTCCAAAACCCTAAGTTTTGATTTAGCCCCAAATCACCATAAAAATGAAAATTTCGTCATGTTAATTTGTCATTAGACATCAAAGAATAAGAATTCATTATCAAAATCTTCAAACCCATAAATTTCATCAAATGGGTTTCATAGCCATGAAAAAAAGTGAGAAACTAATTTCCAATTGGTAGAATCAAGTGTCGGGATCGAGGCTTACCATTTTGTATTGACTGATTGACTTGATTCTCCTTCACATTCTTAGTACAAAACTTGAAAACTTTGAAAGAAAGCTTCCATGGTGAATTCTCGTAAGTGAGGGAGGAGGAGGAAGACAAGCTTTTGTCTTATTTGTAGTTAGCTTCTTTTATAAGCCACTTTGTTCATTATTTACAAAAATGCCCCTCTTGTACTGGTTCTTTCAAAATCTGCTCGTACAATTTCCTGTAACAACCGAAAAAGTGTCAAACATCATTAATTTGATGTCACCAAAAATTATAATTCACTGTCCTAGTTTTAATGACATTAGTCTCAAATACTGATTTTTTCTAGTGTACCGGTAAATCAGATACTGGGTATTACAGACTTAATATTCACAGACGTGACTGCTATGCTGTGCATGTTATTTTTTATGAGCAATTAACTCCTTTATAATTTTGTAACATTTGTTGTTAAATAATTAATTAAGTATTGATTTATTAAAATATAATTAATTTACTCTTTAATTAATAGAATTAGTGCTTTATTTTTTTCATTTTTATCAAATATAATATATGCAAAATTAATTGACTAATTATT
>JANZLK020000520.1:14701-26377 GCA_026937615.2 Erythroxylum glaucum | reverse complement strand
AAATACTTGATATTCTTATGTTACAAACCCACTTTAGTCTCATTCAACCTAGCTGCTTTTGCATCTACAAAGTCCAAAAAATGATAAGCTCATATTTTTCTCACCTACTTCACCAACAAATTAATATTACCATTTAGCCTCCTAATGAAGCTAAGATTAAGATAAGATTTGCATCATGTTAAGTTTGTTTTCAGATATTCGAGTTTTCTTAAAAAGGACACGTTCCATGTAAGCTCCGTCAACAGTCTGTGACCATTTTACATTTTACAACCCCTGGTTTCCGGAATTTTTTAACATCATGACCGAAACACACCATAGGTTGTCAAATCAATTCTCATATTATTTATTAGTCAGTCGGGTGTGGGGGCATTTGAGTAATTTGACAAGTTCATTAATAAACAATCACAAGCTGACAAGAGCAGGTTTTTCCAGGCTCAGGCTTTGGCGGGATGTCTCTATTATTAATTACAAATCCGTAAGCTGTAAGCTCATATTTCAACTTCAATCCAAATCAACGCCATCGTTGCACCTTACAAGCTAATTACTAATCAAACCCAGCTAAGCTAATTCGTAACACACGACCAAACTCATCTCCTTCCCAGATTCACACACACTGTCCAAAACCCAAAACAGGGACCGCAAAAACTTCGTTTTAAAGATTCCCTGCTCTCGCTTCCACTTTAAGCACCTGTAGATCCGGCCCTGGTGGGTACTTCATCTTTAACTTGACTCCGCCATTATTGTTTTTTCTGCTAAAATATTCTGTGATTTTGATTTGAGCTTTTAAGTCCACGATCTAAGTTTATAGCTTTTGGCTTATACAGGTAGATATCGCAGCTCACCGAGTTGCATTTTCTGTTCTGTGCGTTTCTGTTGGCGTTTTTCTCTATTTTTCTAAAGTTTTCCTATCGGGGGTATTTGGACTCTTCTTCTGCTTTTCTCTGTAAGTTGTTTGGCATTTTCTTGTACACGAAACAACTGGGTTCTTATTACTTTTCTTGTTTGAACTTCCGTGTGATTTCACTTTTTTTTAAAAGGGTGCATTTTTCTTGCCACATCAGTTGGGCATTATGTTCGTTTTGGATCCTTTGCTCTCTGCTCCTTTGGTGTTAGTCTCACTGAACACCTCAAGGCTTTACTCTCAAGTGGATGCATTTGCTTTAGTTTTTGCTTGTCTTTTGACCTTGTCCAGTTCCAAAGCTTTCTGCTTCTCGTAGATCGTTCTTGGTATTACTTTTTATCCGAATTTGAAAATCTTTTCTTTAGTTTGGTGGTTTTGGAAATTTCTGCCCAACTAGCCATTACGAGCTTCAATTTCCTCTATAGATTTTGTGCTCGTTACTGCATTTCTCTTATTTTTGTTTTAGAGTTGTTAGATCTTGTGCTATTTATCCGCTATTTATGCTACTAGTCAAACCGGACTCAACAGCTTGACTTGAGAGTGATTGATGTTAACTTGGTCAAGGAGCTAATTTATATGCATTTGCATCTTGGGTTTTCCTAACATCTTATTTAAGTCTTTTGCAACTGCAGGATCTCGGTGCTATTGCCTAGAAAGATCTTATTCAATTTCCCTTTTCATAAGAATCGGTTTATAGAGTAAAATTTGGTTCACGCACACATATGCACGTTTTGTTTTAATGGTCGTTTGTTGCATATAGCTCACTGAAAATTTTAGATGCCTTCTGGGGCCATATTGATGAGCTTGCTTTTTCTTCTGTTTGTTCATTTCTTATTGAACTCTCAAGGGCCATTTTTCATGTCCAATCTTAGGAAATGTTCACTATCCTTAGACTTATTGCCTGCTCTGTACTCCTTGTGTATTTATTATACCTAAAATGCTTTGCAGCCAATCATAGATTGATTATGCAGCAATGTCAAGGATCACCAAGTGGAAGCTTGAGAAAACAAAAGTGAAGGTGGTCTTCAGGTTGCAATTTCATGCTACGCATGTAAGTTTGTGTTTTACCTGCTTGGGGTTGTCACTTTCATAAATTATGTAGGTGTCTATGTATCTACTATGTCAGATTCAAAGAATGTATTCAGCAGCTCACCCATAAAGAAAAGCCATAACCCTTGAAACCATTGACGTAGGAGATAAGTTTTATTGTATAAATCCTTTTAACTTTAATGTACTCAACTTTGAATATGCCAACAGTATGATAAACATGTTGCAAGGAAATAAACTGTTATACTGAGGCAGGAATTACATTCTGACAGTACAATAAACCATTATGAATCTTTGTTCCTTAAGGAATTGTTTTTTTTATTAGGTATGTTAACAAGTTTCTTACAAATTAGGCATGGAAATAATTTTCCAGATCAAAGATATGAGTTTGTCATTATGTAACTTGTATATGTATCTGACTTTCTGTAGTAAATCTTCTATAGAACAACCTGGAACATTACTATAATCATAGTATATAATGGATACTTTGGTATTTTCACATGGCAATTTAATCTTCAGAGAAATAAATAAAGCAAAAATCGTTCAGAATATCCTCATTCTGAGTTAGGCTGGAATCTTTGCGTAACATGTTCGGAAACAGCAGTAGATCTGAACTTTTTCTAGAGTGGTGGCTTAATTACCTATGTGTCTTGTTGGAATTTGGAGATATTCTACCTTTTTCTTGATCTAGTTTATGGGATCTTATGTGTATTTAATTACATAATTATTCCTGTTTAATGTAGATTCCACAATCAGGATGGGACAAACTTTTTATATGTTTCATTCCTGTGGATTCTGGAAAAGCAACTGCAAAGACAACCAAAGCCAATGTCAGAAATGGGACTTGCAAATGGGCTGATCCTATCTATGAGACTACAAGACTTCTCCAAGACATTAGAACTAAGAAATTCGATGAAAAGCTTTATAAACTTGTTGTAGCAATGGTAGATTCTCTTTGAACTATTCTTCCCTGGATTCTTTTTATTTATGCTGCATACTGTTTGCTACATTGTGTGTTTCTCATAGAGATGTATTGTCTATGATCTCAATCTGTTTAACATTAGGGGTCTTCTCGATCTAGTGTCCTTGGTGAGGCTATCATCAATCTTTCTGATTATGTTGATGCTCTAAAACCCCTTATTGCTGCTGTGCCTCTCCATGGATGTGATTCAGGAGCTATTTTACATGTGAGTATTTTTGAATCTCATACATTGTGTTTCTTTTAAAAAAATTGTGAATTGTTCCTTGTTGGTGTGTCATACTTTAATAGAATAGGATGCGTACTTGTGGCTCCTAGTAGCTATATCTCCTAATCATTATTGTTTTACTGAATTATCTCAAGTTTTAAAATTCAGATTCTCATTATTTATGCCCAAACATAATGTGTTGTTTACCCTCAGGTTACGGTACAACTTCTCACTTCTAAGACTGGCTTCAGGTACTTTGTAATATTTATGCTTCATGTTTCACCTCTTTCTGTATACCTATTTGTTACTTTAATGATGTTCAGGGAGTTTGAGCAACAGAGAGAACATAGAGAGAGGGGATTCCTTACTGACCAGAATAGTCCTGATGAATCTTCTGGTGGAAAAGAATTATCCTCAGAAGATATAATTGATCAAATGGATAAGGTTCGGTAATTTTTTACTTAAGTAATCTAGTTGCATGTGAATTACTCTTTTTTTTTGGTTTGATTGTCCGTATGGAAGTTTAGACTGTGTTTGCTGAAATAAGCTTAGTTCATTAAAAAATGAGGATCTATATCTATTAGCATGAACTCACAAGTCTTTCCTTGTTGGATAACAAGCTTAACAATGATTTGGTGCTATTAATTACACAAGACAGGATATTTTGGCTTGCAGTCTTGTGAATTATGGTTTTAACTTCCTAGCAATGAAAATTTGATATATTGTTGATGTAGGACAAGTAGAAGACCTATTAACTAGTAGCTAAAAATCATAAAATTAGGAAATATGGCTGATATTAGACTGTTGGAATATCAAGTTTCAGGTTTGAATGTTGGCTAGGAATGCTAAAATTTCAAAATTTATATAGCTGAAATTTTAAGGTTTGACTGCTGAAAATTTAAGCTTAAGATTTCAAAGTTTAATATGCTAAAAGTTAGGATTTTGGTTGCTGGAATTTTGTGATGAACACAGAGAATGGAAGGTAGGAAATTAAGCATAACTTCTAGTCTATCACTCTTGAAGAAAGCATCACACCTTCTAGTTGAAAGCTCAAGTTTGTATAAAAATTTTAGGTTGTTTATTATTGACGAAGATTTGAATAAAGATATATATACAGTTCTTAGAACCCTTATTCTAGTAAGAAAGAGTTCCTAATTTAAATCCTATTATGGTAGAAATTCTATAAGTCTTATACAACTAGGATAATTTATCTAAAATAGAATAACATATACTATTATTTTATATCTAATAAGGAATCCTAACACAATCTAAATTTCAGCCTACTTTGATATCAACTCAATTCCCAATCCTCATTCCACCAAATTAAAGTTTATGGTTGACTAATCTTGCCTCTTTTATTTCTTTTATAAACTTTTAAGTTTTTTTGCATTAATTCTCCTTGGCTTGTCTGAAGTTGTCCTCAACATAGAATGTGATAAATACTAATCACATAAGTCTTGGTTCAAGTTCTGAAATTCAGATTCTAAAATCCAAGTAATGTTATCAGTCTTTGATATCCTCCATCGCTTGTGACCACAATTTGTTCACCAAGAACATCCTCTATTTCCTCTTTAAGATGAGGAGTAATTGGAATTCTTACAACTGCAGTAGCGGCATGCTCATCTTGACTATGATAAATAGTTAATTTTGCAACATTAAAAATAAGACTTATTTCCACGTCACTCGGTAATTCCAAAACATTAACATTAGCTCTTATCTTCTTAATGATCTTATAAGGTCCAACATTCCATGAATGAAGTTTCTTATATTTCCCTTTTTGAAAACATTCTGGACGAATTCCAACCGTCACCATGTCCCCTTTATTGAATTCCCTCAATTGACGATGTTAATCAACATGTTCTTTATACGACAAATTGTTGGTCATTATCTTTCGTCCTATCTCATCAAAGATGTCCCTTATATGTTGTGCCAAACCTTTAGCTTCAATACTAACTCGTGTTGTTTGTGGTAAAGGAACCAGATCAGTAGGCTTCCCTAGTTGAACCCTCGAGACTATGTCAAAAGCTCTTACTAGTAGACCTATTTATAGAACTTGATGAATATCCTTGAACAACCTAGAATGGTTTAGGAGAACCAAACAAACCCACAAGCAATTAGCTATAGAAAATGATGATAATCATTACTTTTCCTACTCCCTCTACATACAATAGAAATTGTAACAAAGTAGGAATATTCCCAAATAACAGAATGGCTCTTATTTAGCCACTTGTCCACTGGTCCCAGGAAGTTTATTCTTCCTTTTACGTTGGAATACCAGTCTGTACCTTCTAGATGGATTTGGTTTTTCATCATTTCTCCCCACTAAAAGAGCCACCTTGTCCTCAAGGTGGAAATTTGGGAATTGTTGTTCTATAATAGAGGCTTGCTCGTAAGAGTCTTCAAAATCAGGAAGATCTTTCCAACGAATCAATACTTTAGGTACTTTATTTGAGCATGTTCTAACGCCAAGAACCTCTGTTGGCTGAACAAGGAGTTCTTACTCTTCATTGAGGCCAAGGGGCAAAGTAGGCATATTTTGGTTGTTGGACACAGCTTTCCTCAGTTGGGAGATATGAAACGTGTGGTGGATCTGGGAAGTTGGAGTTAATTCTAGCTTGTAGGCCACGGTTCCCACTTTTTCTGTGATTTTGAATGGCCCATAAAAACGACGGCTAAGCTTTTCATTTCTCTTAGTGGCCAGTGATTTGAATCTGTAAGGTTGAAGCTTGATATAAACAAATTCCCCCACAAAAAAACTTATATCCCTTCTGTGATGATTAGCGTGGCTTTTCATCCTATTTTTGGCCTTCTCCAGATGTGAGCGAAGTTCCTCAAGTATAGCATCCCTTTCACCAAATCTTTTGTCAAGTTCCTGCACTTTAGAGCTGAGAGGAGTTTAATGTAATAGGGAAGGGGGATCCCTTCCATACAAAGCCCTAAAAGGGGACATTCCAATACTCCTGTTGTAACTGGTATTAAACTAGAATTCTGCCCATGGCAGCCACTGTGGCCAAGTTTTTGGCTTGGAATATGAGAAGCATCTTGGATTTGACCATCGGATTGAGCATGTTATGCAGAAATGAGATAGAGTTTGATGCCACAAAATTTAAAGAGTTCCTTTCAAAAGTAACTTACAAAAATGGGATCCCTGTCGGACACTATTGCTTTGGGAATTCCATGTAATCGAATATTCTACTTGATAAAAATAGCAGCCATATACCCTTTGCTATGTAAGGATGACAGAGTGATATAAATGAGCATATTTTGTCAGCTGATCAACTATTACTAGGATAGAGTCCATGCCCATAGCTTTTGGAAGTCCATTGATAAAATCTATTGAGATATCTTCCCATACTCTTTTTGGGATTGGAAGAGGTTGTAGTAGTCCAGCAGAGGCTAATGAATCGTACTTCACTCTTTGGCATATTTCACAAGATCTAACAAATTCTTTAAGTGTTGCTTTCATACCCTCCTAATAGAAAACCACAGCAATCCTTTTGTAAGTTCTAAAGAATCCTGAGTGGCCCTTAATAGGAGAAGAATGACTTACTAGTAGAATTTGTGGAATTAATGTAGATTTCTTGGATAGAACCACTCGATCCTTATAGTACAAGTGTCCTTGCTATAGCTTGAAGTTTGGATGATTGCTAATGTCAAGTAGCAGATCCTGAGTAATAGCCTTCATCCGAGGGTCTAGCTGCAGCTCATCTTCAATTTGTTTCCATCCTCCAAATGTCAAGGTTGATAAAGGAAACAACTGTTGCTCTGATGTTTCCACCCTTGACAAGGCATCAACAGCCTTATTTTCTTTGCCCTGTCGATATTGGATCTCGAAGTCAAGTCCCATAAGCTTCATGACCCATTTATGTTGGTCCTCCGTGGCTAACCTTTGCTCCCATAAATGCTTCAAACTCCTTTGGTCTATCTAGACAATAAATCTCCTTCCAAGCAGATAATGTCTCCACTTCTTAACTGCAAAAACTACAACCATTATTTCTTTCTTATAAATAGATTTCAATTAATGCTTGACTGTAATCAGCTATGGGTCTCCTGGCTTGCATTAGGATAACTCCTAATCCCCTCGCTGGCGCATCAGTCTCCACAATAAATTGCTGATTGAAATCAGGCATTGCAAGAACCAACAGTGAGCTAAGTTGCTACTTCAGAGTGTTGAAGGCATCTTCAACTTCATTGCTTTAGGAAAAAAACCTTCTTTTTTAACAGTACTATGAGCGGGGCAGCTATCTTCTCATAAATCTGGACAAATCTTCGATAATATCTTGACACCCTAAGGAATCCTCTCAATTTCTTCACCGTTTTATGTCGAGGCCAAGATATCATGTGCTGCACTTTGTAAGGGTTTGCAGCAACTCCCCGGTGTGATATTATTGGCCAAAGTACTCAATGTGCTTCTGAATGAAACTGCATTTCTTCAAGTTCACTACCAGGTGATGTTCTGCTAGTAACTTAAATACTACCCTCAAGTGTTCATAGTGTGTTTCCCTATTGCAGCTATACACCAAGATATGGTCAAAAAAACACCAGGACAAACTTTCTAAGAAAGGGTTGGAATACCTCATTCATGATTGCTTGAAAGGTGGCAGGAGCGTTCTTGAGTCCGAATGGCATAACCAAGAATTCGTAATGTCTTTCGTGTGTTCGGAAAGCCATCTTGACAAAATCTTCATTTCTGACTCGTATTTGATGATAACCAGACTTGAGATCTAGTTTGGTGAAGAGGTTGGCTCCATGAAGTTCATCCAACAACTCATCAATCACCGATATGGGAAACTTATCCGAAATGGTTAGTTCATTTAATGCCCTGTAGTCAACACAAAACTGCCATTCACCATTCTTCTTCTTGACAAGCAAAACTGAGCTTGCGAAGGGGATGTTATTGTGCCTTATGATTCCCGCAACCATCATTTCCTTCACGATCTTCTCAATCTCAGTTATCTGGTAGTGGGGATATTTATAAGGCCGGATATTGGGTGGTTGAGCTCCATATTTTAAGGAAATAGCATGATCGTTGAACCTTTGCAGTGGTAGTCCTTGGGGTACTGTAAATACGTTCTGGGCTTCTTCAAGAAGCTGCTCTAGTTGGACATCTTTTTGTGTAGATAGGTCTTGTGTTTCCTCCGCTGAATTAAGTTCCACCCACCAGGCAATGCCTTCCTCCCTTGCGGTTTTGAGTACTGTCTTTAAGGTCACCTATGTTTGAGCAAGTGCAGGGTCCCCCACAAGAAAAACAGTCTTCCTATCCTGGTGAAACTTCATTGTCAACGTTCCTTAATTTGCTTCCATGTTCCCAAAGGTGCTAAGCCAAGCCATCCCAAAAATGACATCAACGCTCCCTGCTTGAAAGGGTAGGAAGTCTTGGGTAATTGGAATACTTTGCAGTAAAAAAGATTGGTTTCTGCAAATTCCTTGGCCGCGTATATACTCCCCATTTCCAATCAATACCCCAAAACACTTGGAGTTGTCTACCTCTAGCTTCAATTTGTCAGTCATGACCCTGTAACTCCCCTTTCATCTTCATCGTGTGGTATGAAGACACTCCCACCAGCGATTGTGGCAACAGCTTAATCGTGTTTTGCTCAGCCCTTATTTCAACTGTTTTCGTTTCTTCATGCGGGAAATGTTCTCCTGTGTTTTCATATTCCTCTTCATCGGCGGTAATAAGCAACTGAAGGTTAGGTAACTTACAGCGATTCCCTTGTTGCCATCTTTCTTCGCATTTGAAACACAACCCCAAGTTATGACGTCGCTAGATTTCGGCATCGGAGATCGCCTAACCTCCCTGTTCTCCCTCATGTTATGCACTAATGTTTCACGATGGAAGTTTCCATAGCTTTGTTCTCTGTAATTGTTTAGTGCATGAGTGGCCACCTGCTTGGTGTTGGGCTATTGTCGTGGCACACTATCGACTGCACTCATCGTCTTTGTATTGGACCACATTTTTGGTCGAGTCGCTCGGTAAGCTGCTACTCTCACCATGGCTTTATTTTTGTCCTCCACTTCTTGAGCCACCTCCATTATTTCTAACAGATTTTTGGGTTTGAAGAGCATGACTTCCGCTCGTATCTTAGGGGTTAAACCCCACTTAAAAATACTATGGAGGTATTTCCCCGGTACCTCTTGTAGATTGGCAGACTACATCTCGAACATCTCCCTAAATTCTTCCACTGAGCCATCCTGCTTCACTTCCAACAACAAATCAAACATGCCACCTACTTTTGTTGTATGGAAACGAAGAATCAAGGAATCTTGAAATTCCTTCCAGTTGGGAAGCCTGATATGATTTTTAATCCATCGATACCAGTGAAGTGCCCTTCCTTCCATGCAAACTTCGGCCAATTTTACTTTGTTCTTTCGGCAAGGGAGCACACTTGGAAATACTGTTTTGCCTTGAAAATCCATGCCTGTGAATTGCTGCCGTCGAAGAATGGCATTTGTATCTTACGCATGGTGGTCTCGATCTTGTCCCCTGGTTCTGAAGGTGTCTTCATCCTCGACGTCTGACCACATTGCAAATTGGTCATGGCAGATGATTGGTCATCTTCTGCAGTTTTTAACAAGATACGTTCCATCCTCGACATCATTCTTTGCATGTCTTGGATATCCTTCTGAGTAGAGGTAAACCTTTCCTCCAGACTGGGAACAACTTGTTTTAATCCTTCTGGGTCTTTCTCAATTCCATCTATTTTCTCCATTCTCGTAAGTGCCATACCCAATCGTTACGTGCTCGGATACCACTGATGAATATCCTTGAACAGCCTAGAATGGTTTAGTAGAACCAAACAAACCCACAATCAATTAGCTATAGAAAACGATGATAATCATTAAACCCTCTCTACATATAACAAAAATTGTAACAAACTAGGAATATTCCCAAATAACAGAATGGCTCTTATTTAGCCACCTGTCCACTGGTCCCAGGAAGTTTATTCTTCCTTTTATGTTGGATACTAGTCCGTACCTTCTAGACAGATTTGGTTTTTCATCAGAACTACTGTATGCAAATTCTATCATAGGGAGAATTAGGTCCCAATTTTTTGCATAGTCTCCTATTACACATCTTAACAAGTCCCCCAAGCTTCTATTCACCATCTCCATTTGTCCATTAGTTTGGGGATGGAAAAAAACTTGAAAATTGAAGCTCTATGTTCAATGTTTTTCATAGAGTTCTCTAAAAATAACTCATAAACTTCATGTCATGATCAAATACGATGGTTAAAGTTAATTCACTAAAACGTACAACCTCTTTGAAGAATAATTTAACAGTGTGGATGACATCATAAGTCATAACCAATATATTTGTAAATGGTTTCATAACGAAATCACATGGCTTCACTACAACATAGGCATCAAGAACATACATATTGCTGCTTCTTGTAGTCAAAAGCACTAACTTGCCATCATTGCTGAATTTTGACTTTGCAAATGTTCTCACATCTTTTTTATTCCTATGTTGTACTAATTGTTCATCTTCATTGAAGTCTACTTCTCTTTCATCAGCCACTGCAACATAAGCTTCATCATCAAAACCGATGATATCATCAAGTTTTGAACCAACAAGCTCCAAAATCCATAGTAGTTGTTGGTTAATCTTTTCAGCTCCATGTTCTGTTATCTTAGCTTGTTGTCCTATTCTTTCAACCTATCGCACTGTTGTTTCAGCTTCTGGTTTATTTGTTTGAACTTGTTGTTTAATTGTTTCAACTTTAGGGTTTGCCAAAGAATCCACTTCGTTCTGTTTTTCTTCATCTTTAATGCTTTGTTCATTTCCTCTACGGTCAAACTCTCCATGTCATGATCATCTTCCGTTGTCAGTCTCTCCATATCATTAAGCATTTGAGCACCTTCTACATGTAGGCTCTAAGATTTGAATTGATCTACTAAATTTAAGGAATCAAAATCAGTACATGATTTTTCAGTAAATATTTTCCCACACATTGCGTGCTGTTTATCAATATCAGTTCCTTCTTTTTGCTTATTACCACGTTCTTTTATTCAAGATCAAGTATAGGTTGTTGGTTCGGATAGTTTTTTCTTAGTGGGAGTTTTGACTTTTAGGGAATGTATGTCAAGGGTGTCTATCCTCTCCATAATTTGTTGAACATGTATTCTTATGGGAGTTGTTACATGTAAGTTTTGGAGCACCTCGTAAACGAGGATCATTGATACCCAATTTTTTTGCAATATTAAGAAGTACTTCATCTTGTTCTAGGTGGCTAAATATTCTTTTATATGCCCTTTCATTTTGTGTGGCCATTGTAATCCAAAGCTTTAATACCAAATTGATGTAGGATAAATAGAAGACTTATTAACTAGTAGCTAAAATCACAAAATTAGGAAATATGGCTGATATTAGGCTATTGGAATATCAAGTTTCAGGATTGAAGTTTGGCTAGGTATGTTGAAATTTTACATTTTGTGTAGTTGGAATTTTAAGGTTTGATTGTTGGAAATTTAGGCTTAGGATTTCAGGTTTTAATATGTTGGAAGTTTGGATTTTGGTTGCTGGAATTTTGTGGTGAA
>JANZLK020000520.1:0-14131 GCA_026937615.2 Erythroxylum glaucum | reverse complement strand
TCACAATCTAAATTTAAGTCTACTTTGTATCAACTCAATTCTCAATCTTCCGTCTACCAAATTAAAGTTTGTGGTTGACTAATCTTTCCTCCTCTGTTTCTTTTATAAACTTCAAGTTTTTTTGCATCAATTGTACTTGTAACATGAGATTTGCATGATTTCAAATGTATCTTGGTGGCTCTTTGGGATTATGAATCAGTCATCCTATGTCATGTACTAGTGTTCCAAATTCAGAAGCATGCAAGCTATCTCAATCAGTTGTTTCCTTCTTGCAGTGTTCCAAATCCATAAGCATGCAAGCTATCTCAATCAGTTGTTTCCTTCTTTCTCTTTGTTGGCTTTCTTTTTCCTTTTTGATTAATTAGGCTAAAAACTTGGGATTGTGACTCAATCATCCTATGCAATCTACTAGTGTTCCAAATCCATAAGCATGCAGGCTATCTCAATCAGTTGCTTCCTTATTGCTCTTTGCTGACTTTCTTTATCTTTCTGAATTAATTAGGCTGAAAACTTACTCCTTGAAAGGATACAAATATTTATAAAATACTGATGTGTTTTTTGTTGGATTTAGTTACGGGATGACTCATAGAGAAGTCCTCTTTCCCTTTCTAGATCCTATGGTTGTTGTTCAGAAAGCTTGTCTTTGACAAGCTTTTTATCAACTATTTTTACGAAAAATTCTAACTGCCTTCTTATTCATTGTAATGCCTTTTAAATGGGCTTAGTACATGGAGTTTTTGGGAAGTAAAATGGAATAGGAATTTTCTAACGTATTCTCTTACTAAAAAAAAGACTTATGAAAATAATAGATTTCCTAAATAAGATGACTACTGCCTAAATAAGGTAACTACTGCAATTATTTCCTATTCATTATGATTTTTTGTATATTTCTTTCGTAAGAATGCATATTGCATATCATTACTCCCCCTAGACAAGCAACCTCGAATAACTTGGTCGTCCTTCATCCTCTTCTTGGGATTCTACCAATTTCACCTAGAGCAGCTTCTTACATTTATGTCCTCTATAGAATGCTTTATCACGTTGAAGCAAAGCTCCTTTGCCCTTTGTTCCTCCAACTGTCTTGGTTAACTTCTTAAAAAAAAGGTGTATTTAATAATGAATGTTGTCCTAGAATTTTCTTCTCTACAATTCTTCCTCCAAGATTGTTACTGAACTGCTCTAAGCAACTGTTGCCTTAGGATTCCTCCCTAGACCAACATGGTTGCTTCTCAATTTCTTATCGTAAGTGTGGGCCAATGGCAACTCCTAAATTGTTTGGTTGTTGCAATTCTGTTGCAGTCGTTCCATCGCACCAGCATGAACAGGTTGATTTATTGCTTTGTCGTGAGCTCTATGATCAGCACCAACAAGGATTGGAACTCCTTCTATTAATCCTCCGCCGTTCCTATCTACCTTACGTTGGCTAATTCACTTGGGGTTTGAGGCTCATAGGAGGACCGAACCTTAAGTGACATTGCTTCATAAATGTCTCTCAATCCATACCTGCTTCCTCTTGCTTAACCTTGTAACATCACAACTATGTCTCCCATTTAAGATGGAATAATATCAACCCCACCTTCTCTCTCCTTCAAATGTACGATGATTTTCAAAGAGTTGTTCACACTTATGGATCCAAATTAACAGATTGTCAATACCATCATATGAAAGAAATTCTAATTTAGAATATTTAGGAATAGTAATCCCTCCGGCTTGCCCAACGCTTCTTTCCTCTCTTTGGTCTGTACAGGTATGGCTATTGCTCCCCACTTCATTGTTCTTACCGCGTCACTTTAGGTTTGGGTACCAAATTGCTAAGTGCTTTTGTGTAAGATGTAGTCATAGGACAATGCACAAGGAAATCCTTTTTTTTCCTTGCTAGAGTTCTCCTCCTCTCGTCCTTGACAAGTTTTCTATCAATTATTTTTACGAATTTTTTTTACTGCCTTCTTATTCATTGTAATGCCCTTTAAATGGGCTCAGTACATAGAGATTTTAGGAAGTAAAACAGATTAGGGATCTACTGACGTATTCTCTTACTAACAAAAGACTTAAAAAAATAATAGGCTTTCTAAATGAAGTGATTACTACATAAATAAGATAATACTGCAATTACTTCATAATCAAGATGATCTTGTATAGTTCTTTCCTAAGAATTCATCTTGCGTATCAAATACTTTGACCATTTATCTTCTTTAAATCTTAAGGTGTCAAGGCCCTTTTCCGTTTCTTTGCCCTACTAACTGATAATTGTTACTGGTAATTTGTTAATTGTTTAAATTATTGACATATGACATGCAAATTTACACTTAACTCTCAAAATTTTCTCCATTGAGGTTGCTTTAGTTATCGAATGGTACTCCAAATTATCTTTGTAATCAATTGTTTGTAACTTTTCCCCATTTCCTAACACTATAGGTAAATGCCAGAGTTAGGTTCAAAGAGAAATCTAAAGATCTCATCTCAATTGAGGAGGAAGTGGGGCCAATTGAAGACTACGACTCAGCTGCTGGATTTGATGGCTCTTCTAACACTTCAGGAAGTTTATATGCAGAGAAAAACGATACATCCAGCACACTTGAACTTGAAAGCCTTAAAAGTACCATTTCTGGTGATTTATCAGGACTTTGCCTGACTCAAATTCCTCAGCTGGAGAAAGGGAATCCTTCTGATCATAACTATATTGTTCAAGGTACCAGTGCATTGATTCATGGTTGGAATTCAGACAGTTCTGCCGACCTGGCTACTATTTTCGAAGAGAACAATCATCTGAGAGGAAGCTTGGAAGGGGCTGAATCATCTATTCTAGAGCTGAAGCTGGAGGTGAGCTCCTTACAAAGTCATGCTGATCAAATAGGTTATGAAGCACAAAGACTTTCCAGGCGACTTGTTGAGGAGATTGCTTCTGGACAAGATGTAGCTAAAGAGGTTACTGTTTTGAAATCAGAGTGTTTAAAGTTGAAAGATGATCTTGAGCAAGTCAAGGTTGCTAAGTCATACCCACCTTTTACTACCAGAGAAGAAGTAATGTCAAAACCTCAAGATGTGCAGCTTGAATGGCTAAAGGGGCTTCTGATCATGGAAGGTAAAATAAGAGAACTTCAAAATAAGGCATGCTTTGGATACCATGAAAGTGACTACCGATCCCTCCAGTTGGGCTTGGAGGAGTTGCTCGGCACTATGCAGAATCTCAAGCAGAGGACTGGACTGGAAATTTCCAATTTCAACTTGGTAGTTTCTGAAGGTGAAAGCATGAAGGAGATTAGAGAAGTCGATTCAAAAAATAATGGACAGTTTCTTGGAGGAACTGATCATAACAGGGACTTGCTTCAGCCAGAAGTAGACATGCTTCATTGTCTTAGCTTGCCTGACCTTGTATCTCATGAAGTTGACGCTGTATCTTCTACAGATGCTTTGAGAGGAAAAGTTTTTGAACTTATGAGGGAATTGGATGAGTCAAAAACAGAACAGGAAAGCCTTGCAAAGAAAATGGTCCAGATGGAGTGTTACTATGAAGCCCTTGTCCAGGAATTGGAGGAAAATCAAAGACGGATGTTGGCAGAGTTGCAGAATCTAAGAAATGAGCAATCAAGTTACTTGTATACCATCTCAACAACCAAGGCTGAGATGGAAACAATGCACCAAAACCTGAATGCTGAAATATTAAGATTGTCAAAAGAGAAATTGGACTTGGGTTCTCTCAATGAGGAGCTTGAAAGGAGGGCTAGCACTGCAGAATCAGCACTTAAAAGAGCCCGCTTAAATTATTCTATCGCTGTGGACCAGCTACAGAAGGACCTTCAGCTACTTTCGTTTCAGGTTTTGTCTATGTCTGAGACCAACGAAAACCTCATCAGGAAAGCTTTTGTAAATTCTTCACAACCAAGCTTTGAAGGGCATCAAGAAATCTCTGAGAGCCAGGTATCGAATTCTGGGGAACATACAGTAAAATTATCACCAACTCCCAATCTTTATGCTGGGATAAAGAAGTCACAGCTAGGTGGAGACATCTTTTTCGATGACTTGAAGAGATCACTCCATTTGCAGGAAGGGATTTACCAAAAATTTGAAGAGGAAGTTCGTGAAATGCATTCAGTGAATATGTATCTGGATGTGCTTTCAAATGCATTGCAGGAAACTTTGCTTGAAGCCGGTGATGATGTTAGACTCACAAAAGAGAGAACAATGCAGCTTATGCAGGAACTGGAGCTTTCAACTGAGTCGAACGAGTTATTGAAGCAAAAACTGAAGAAGTCAATGGATGAAGTTCATTCCCTAAACGAGTTCAAGGGTATTTGCATCAAGAAATGTGATGAAGTGGCTTTGCAGAACCAGATCTTAGAATCAAATATACACCATATGACCAATGAAAATCATCTTCTTATGCAGAAGGTTGCTGACTGGGAGTCTCTGGTAATGCAATACTCAAGTTATGAGAGGAAATATGAGACTTGTGCTGAGGAGAAAACTGAATTGGCATATTTATTAGAAAAGAAGATTGTAGAACATGGTAATCTTCAGAATGAAAACATTGCTTTGAAGGAAGAGTTGATAACTGTTAAAAGTGAGTTACATGAGCTAGCTTCTGCAAAAGAAAATCTGCAGAATTGTTGCAACTTTCTTCAAAATAAATTACAGACCCTAATGGCGGCTTATGACAGAATTATCAATGAACTGCCTTGCTTGAGTGCATCTTGCCGTCAGGAAGCTCCATCCAGTGACTTGGCGAGTATTCTGTTACAATTGGAAGAGCTTCAGCATAATTCATGTAACAGGATTCTCCAGCTTGTAGAAGAGAAGAAAAATCTGGAACATGAAAGGGATATTTCCAGTGCTGCAGCCAAGTTGGAGATTGTGCAGATGAAAAAAAAGTTTGATCATGATATCAGGAGTGCAGTCGATAAATTAGATGTGTCAAATGCTTCGGTCCAGAAGCTTCAGTTAGACATTGAGGCTGTTGTCAGTAGACTTAAAGCTAGCTCTGAAGTTGAGAAAAAACACTCAGAGAAGCATGAAGAACTCTTTTCCTATCTTGATCGTCTTGAAACTGAGCTGCAAAAACTTGCTTTGAAGAATGAGGAGCTTGCTCAGGATATTTTGGCTTTAGAGACTGCAACTGCAGAACTTGGAAGCAGTAAGATGAATGCAGCAGAAATAGCAGAGAAAAACCAAGATCTGATGATGTCTTTACAGGATAAGAATGTAGAATATGCCAAGCTTGAATTGGAGTGGGAAACTTTGAAAAAATGTTCACAATCTTTGCATGATGAAAACCAAAATTTGAAGAATAAAATTGAGGAATCTTCCCAGCTTGCTTTAGATTTAACCAAATTGAAAGATAGTTTGCTATCTATGCAAGATGAAAACAAAGCTTTAGCATTGTCGTTACAGTTTAAGACTGAAGAATCTGGAAAGCTTGCATCAGAACTGAACAGATTGAAAGAAAGTATGCAAGTTCTACAAGATGAAAACCGAGTATTGATACTATCTGCACAGGATAAAAGCATGGATTATGCCAAACTGTCCTTAGAGCTGAACGATTTGAAGGAAAGTTTATTATCTCTGCAAGATGAAAACGAAATTTTGATGGCTACTTCACGGGATAAAGCAGAAGAATCTTCCAAACTTGCATCAGAGTTGAAAATGTTGATGGAAAACGTAGAATCCCTACATGATGAAAAACAGGCTTTGACAGCTTCTTCACAGGATAAAATCAAGGAAATCACTGAGCTTACATCAGAGCTGAATAGAACGAAAGATGTTCTGCGATTTTTGCGTGTTGAAAACCAGACGTTGATGGCATCTTCGCAGGAAAAATCTGAGGACTTTACCAAGCTGGCGTCAGAACTAAACAGTTTGACAGAATCTCTGCAATTTTTACGTGATGAAAACCAAGCTCTTAAGGCGTCTTCACAAGATAAGACTGTGGAATGTGGACAGCTAGAGTTAGAGTTAAAAATTGTGAAAGAACAATTAGAGACTTTGCATGAAGAGGTTGAAGATGGGAGAGACTTGATAGTTAGGCTAAAGAGTACGGTTACAGATTTGACATCACAATTAGATGAGAAGCAGTGTCAGCTACTCCACTTTGCTCAGCATGAATCTGAACTAGTTCAGCACAAGGAACTGGTATCGGACCTACAATCAGAGAATGAAAGGATTGGCCAGCTTTTGACACAGCATGAGAAATGCATTAAAAATCTTCGTGAAAAATCTTGTTCTTTCTCTGATCTTGAAAGTTGGCTATTAGAGGTGCATGAACTCTTCATATTTTCAGATGTGCAACTCATTTTCTCAAAATGTCAGTATGAAACCAGGATTGAAGAACTTGTTCAGGAAATTCACTCCTTAGGTATTCAACTAGCTGAACTTCAGAAGAAGCATGTTGATGCAGAAATTTCTCTCAGGAGCTGTCTTTCCAGTGAAACCAAACATGCAGAGGATAATCTGAGTTTGTTGACTAGCCTCAACTTTTTAAAATCGGAATTAGATGCAGCTAACAGTGAAAAGAGATTACTTATTGAGACAAACAGACTTACAAGAGCTGAGATAGAGGAATTCAAGAACAAGACTGACAATGTAGGGCTTAATTGTTCTGGGGATCGAAGTGTGCATTTTGATGAAGTTGAAAGAATGAAAGCTATGCTTGTGAGTTATGAGGAAGAAATTGATAATTTGTTGATTTTGAGGGAAGAATCAGAAATTAAAGTTATTGTACTGAAAGGAAAATTGAATGAGCAGCAAAATTATGTTATTTCTTTAGGAGAATGTAGCAATGAGATTGTTGCATTACAGAAACAGTGCAATGAACTTACAAAACGGCTTTCTGAACAGATTCTGAAGACAGAAGAGTTTAAGAATTTGTCTGTTCATCTGAAGGAGCTCAAAGATAAGGCTGACGAGGAGTATAACCATCAAAAAAGGGAAACTGAAAAGCCTCCAGTTGCCATGCAAGACTCATTGAGAATTGCATTTATCAAAGAGCAGTATGAAGGCAGATTGCAAGAACTGAAACAACAGCTTTCCATTTCCAAAAAGCATAGTGAAGAAATGCTTTGGAAATTACAAGATGCCGTTGATGAGGTAGAGAATAGGAAGAAATGTGAAGCGTCTTATTTGAAGAAAAACGAAGAACTGGGAATGAGGATCATGGAACTGGAATCTGAGTTGCAATCGATACTTTCTGAGAAGCGTGAAAAAGTGAATGCTTATGACTTGATGAAGGCTGAAATGGAATGCTCATTAATAAGCCTTGAGTGCTGTAAGGAAGAAAAGAAAAATCTTGAAACTTTGTTGCATGAATGTGAGGAGGAGAAGTCAAAACTTGCAGTTGAGCTCACATTGATAAAAAAATTGATAGAGAATTCAAAATCAACAAAAAATACTGTGGAGGACAAAAATTGTCCGTCGTGTAAAGTAGATTGCGTCTCTTCTGGTGAGGATGTTCTGAGTAATGCCCATGAGAAAAATTCTGTACTCTCTTTCGACAGTCGTACTGGCGAGCCAACTCTTAAGTTTTTGGAACAAAATATTACAAGAAATTTTGGAGAACCAGCAATCTCAACTTCTCCTTGTGAAGTTGACCAGTCCATAACACCTAGCAATGTCCAACTAGAGCAGGTAAGAATAACAACTCGTTAAATGTATTAATCCAACCTATTTCTGATTTTATTCATTGTCACTCATAGCGTTTATTACAGATCTTATTTTGGTTTATCATGATCTTGATTACTAAATCTCAATGACTAATCCTTGAGATCTTGCATTGGTAAAGGTTTAGTGACAATTCATGAATTGTGTTTCAACAATGGCACTTATTTGTCTGGCTACTTATCCACTTTTAAGATGTTTTATAACTTGACATCAAAATCAAGTTTTGGTTCACGTCCTCTAAGGCATGAAACTTTAACATTGTCTGTTCTTTCCTGTTAATTTCAAAATGGAAAGATGAAAAGTTTTGTAATGGACCATAATTAAGTGTACAATACAACATAAAATGCTGAAACACAAGTAAGATACCAAATACTGCTGACTGTGACACCTCTTGTTATGCCAGTTAGAAGCTACAGTTTTCCTAATGCATTGCCCATCGTTATCATATTGTGAGTGTTATCATCCACAACTCTGCCAATAATTGAGCTAAATTTTTGCTGTTTTGAGCACTAAAGATTATTCAATATAGTTGTGTCTAATTTAGTCTCAAAGAAAATTTTTCTGTAATGGAACATGCTTTTTTTCTTTAGTATCTTCCAAATTTCATATTTTATTCTGAGCCTACAATGATTGTATTTCCACAATATAACAGGATTCTCTTTTATCTGGTAGCATCAACGGACCTCAAATTTCAGTTATTAGTAAGGAGAGTTTACTGCATGGTGACATGAAGCATCTTACTCTGATCAATGATCATTTCAGAGTCAAAAGTTTAAAATCTAGCATGGACCTTTTAAGCAATGAGGTATGCTTATATTTACTCTCATGGTAACTGGTACATGTTCGTACCACTTGAAAGCAGCATGTTGTTTGGCATGAGTTGGGAGATGTGGATAGCATCATAGTCATTAGTTTTACTTGTAAAATATGTGGCTATTGTCTAATCTCTTTTTTCTTTTACGTGTAGTTGGAGAGAATGAAAAATGAAAATTCACTTCTTTCAGAAAATGATAATGATTTTGATCAAAAGTTTCCAGCTTTGCAAAGAGAGCTAATGCAGTTAGAAAAGGTAAACCAATATCTATCATATTTTCTTATAATAAAGTGCTGGACTGTAACCCAGACGATTAACTTTCTGCTCTACTTCCAGGCCAATGAAGAGTTAGGAAGTATGTTCCCCTTGTATAATGAGTTTCCAGGGAGTGGCAGTGCATTGGAAAGGGTCCTCGCATTAGAAATTGAACTCGCTGAAGCTTTGCAGGCAAAAAAGAGATCAAGCTTCCATTTTCAAAGGTATTTATTTAACAATTACCCCTGAAAATTTCACACAGAGATTCTGTTTGTTGTGTTGTCCTTGAAAGCGCAAGTGACATACTTGTCCACGTATTGATCAGTCAAAAAATTTAGGTGCTTTCGTCTTCATATTTCCTTGGGTATACAAATGTTATGTATGGATACGATTTTTGAACTAAAAGAAACTATTCTGTAATTCGAGAATAGGTGTAAGTGTCATGCCTTGGTCTCTGTTCTACTTGCAAAATGTTGTGTGCAGGATGCACAGTATGCTTGCGGATTTTGCTTCATCATTTCATGGATGCGATTGGATTCTCTCTCTCCCTCTCTCTCTCTCTCTCTCTTTGTTTGTTGTGGTTGTTTGGCCATTTAAGACCTTCCTTTCTCACTTCATCCATTAAAGGAACTCTCCTAGACCTGGTACTTGCTTCATCTATTTCTCGAGGTTCCAATGTCCGTGTCTCATGATCTTGGCCTTTGCAAGGTGTACTTGCTTCAGTAAGACTGATGAGTTTTTGGATGTGCAAACTTTTGTTGGCAGTTTATAGGACATTATTTGCACTTGTGCCTGACTTCTGCAAGATTGATGCCGTTGAAATTTTTTTGGATCTTTATCTCAATTGTTTGAAATTTGTCAGTTTTCTTCTATGAAGCAATGAATGCTTTGACGTTGTGGAACTAGAGTTTCAATGCTAATTGATATGAATTTTTTTATGCTACAGTTCTTTCTTGAAACAACATAGTGACGAGGAAGCAGTTTTTAAGAGCTTTAGAGACATCAACGAGCTGATTAAAGACATGTTGGAAACAAAGGAAAGGTGTACAGCGATGGAATCTGAACTAAAAGAAATGCATGACCGCTACTCACAGCTGAGCCTTCAATTTGCGGAGGTGGAAGGTGAAAGACAGAAACTTATGATGACTCTCAAGAATGTTCGAGCATCCAGAAAGACGCAATATCTAAATCACTCCTCTTCAGCTTCTCCTGGAGACTATTCATTGTAGTCATCATGGCAACTCTAGTAATGTCTACTCTCTCTGGATAAAGTAATAGTTGCTGTATAAATTATATCGGTAGTCTGGATACTCGATTAGCAGCTCCAGTACTGCATCTGCATGTTGCAAACATATATTGGTGGGGGCCAAAAGCTTCAAGTCAGTTCTTTCTGTAAATAAATTCCATCACCATTGTTTGCATTACAGCATACCTTTCTGTAATCCGTATACTGTATAGTAAATCAAATTCTTTAAATGACGAAATCAATTTTGTCCAGTATGATGCACTTCCCTAAACCCTAATCTATAACTTCCTGTTTTCTTGCATTTCTTCATATATATATTCATCCAAGTTTTATGGCAGCACGTATGTAGACCAGCTGCAAGTAGTTTCAAACGACATTAGCAGCCAACCGACCAAGTTCATCTAATAAAGTTTTCTAAGCCACAGTCAACAACGATGCCAATAGAAATACTGGTAGCAATTATACGCAGAACGAATTTGTTTACAAGAGACTCAAATCTACTCAATTAGTGTTGAGAAAAATATTTGCAGTTGAAGTTGAAAATGTTGGTGATTGATCCACTGAGAAGATACTGCACCAAAACTGGCATTGTATTCCATTACACTGAGAAGATACTGCACCAAAACTGGCATTGTATTCCATTATTTGGCAAATATCTATTTTATATCAACAAAAGCATATATGTGCAATCTACAACCTTAGACTAGCATTAGATTAGACAATGCCATGATACTGTCTTCTGCGAAATCAGGTGTAACCAAATTACCACCTAATGATTGGATGTCTTGTGCATTCATTGTTCTAAAAACCCAGGCGGTGAATGAAAACGCAAATCAAAGAAAACCATTAAATTCAAACCAATACTCTAGTTTAGTGTTTGCGGATTCAATTTCTATTTGAAGTTTGGTGGCAAAAGGAGTAACAAATGGAAACGATCTATCTTTGTCACGTGTGACCAACTATATGTGATTTGAAGCGTTATGCCAAATTGTGGGCTCTGCATAGAAAGCATTAAGAATTTCATATTACAACATATCAAGTATGGTCATTTCTTGTGACCACCAATAATTTTTCTCACTTTCTTCTTTGCCTAACCTCTCTTTCGTTGGAGAGGTTTCTTCATGAAAAACTGATCCCAGACTTTCGTATATTCGTAAGCAAGGAATGAAGTAAAATAAAAACTTGTGGAGGAAATCTGGAGATGGAAACAAAATGTACAACTTTGTGACAGATCTTCAAGCTTTTGGTTTCTGAATCCATTAAAGTTCCATGAACACGTACGTTCTGAAAAGAGACACCCAAGCAAACTTACGAACCTGCAGCAACTCCCTCTATGTTGGCCTACAAGATTGAGCATGAGCACCCGTTCTTCTTGGCAGAATCATTTAACAGTTTGTCTACAAAAGAATGCATCAACTGTTAGTTTACATGTGGATCCCATGATTCACCATTGTATTGGAACATACTCCTTAGAATACGTTTTTAAAATTGAAAATCCCATTGTTTCACTCAAAATATCTAAGCCCTACACACTTCTTATCAAAAAAGTTAAAATTGAAAATAAATCAGCATCATGACCTAAAAAATTGTTTCAATCACTATAACGAACAAGTGATCAGGAAAACATACGAGGAACAGTTCAACATGGCATAATTTCTCCCTTTGCAAAAAGAAGAGAGTTCTTTCAACTTCCTTTCAATTAGTTTAATTCTGAGTAGAAGTAAACAATACAGTTCAAAGCTGGCATGAAATATAAGTTATTCAAGTTAGGCACAGATACAAATACATATCTAAGGATGTTTCCTTAGAGTTGTGTGGATTACCATTCTTTTTGTCTGGCATCGGAGGACGCAAAACAACATGCATGGTGATCACACCTTCTGCAAGGTCACCAACTGGAAGTTTGCAGTCAGCAACTGTCCTATTGTTCTCCAGTACTTTTCCAGCATTTATAAGCTTAACATCACTTATCGTCTTTGGGCCATTTTCTTTGCCTGTCGAATAGAAATATCATATTAACACTAAATCAGTGGGAAAGGCTCCATCTGCTTCCATCTCTTGAAATTGAATTTCTCAAAGTGATGGAAGAATATAACACGGAGGAAATAAACAGGAAAGATCTGTCAGGTGGCAAGATAGAAAGGTTCCCCTGGATTAGGGAAATAAAAGGAAGATAAACAGGGGTAACTAGACTGAAGAAAGCCAAACTAAATGGTTCTAAAACCTGCATCATAACAATTCCCTTCTTATGTTTTAAACAAGCTGCACAGAAGCTTAAGAATAATAATGCTGGAATTTCACGTTGAGTGTTTAATTGCAGCTGCAATAGGTTTGAATTGAAAAAACAATCGCTTCTCTAAGTCAATTGTGCTTCAATTACCAAAGCATGCAATCTGATCAAGTGCACGTTACCTTATGCTATTATTTATAATATCCTTGGCAAAATCTCCTAAAATTTCATTGCAAATCTTAGTTGAAAAAGGTTGGAAGAGCTCCAAAAAGGGATTGGAATGCTTTTCAAGGAGCATTGTAAGAAGTTGAGGAAGACTCAAATAAAATGAACAAGGTGAAAGATCATGGACTCAACCAGAAAAACTGAACTCCTTTCTCGGAGGCACAAGTTTCAATATGCCTGATACAGACAAATACAACTGAATTGGCTGTCGAAAAGGCTTATATCCAACAATTCTTGTTTAACTTTCTGATACTCACCCAGGAGTTGATGATCAAAGTAAGCTAGAAAGTATTTACCCAACAAATTTGGCAGGTTACTCATGATGGCTTCAGGTCAGATAGTTAATGTGTCAAGCGACTCATAGTGTTGGCTTCAACGGATAGTATCGAATGGAAATAGGATCCTTTTTACTTGTAAGGTACTTCTCCAAAAAGGAATCGGTAGAAGACATTCAAATCATGAAGAAAGATGGAAAAACAACATTATTTACATGACAGAAAAAGGGACATAGTCGGCAGATTCCTAACTAATCCACACAAGCAATAAAAAATCAGTCGTGCCTTCTATTTATCGTTTTGATAAGTAAACCGACAGTAGACCATGAAACACGTCTGTTATAGAGCAATAAATCTAAGAAACCAAGATACAGGAAACAGAAATCTGAGAAGAGCCCTAGTATGTCACACTTAAATGGATGCAAAAGAAACAGTATCTGAAATGAGTTGCAACCTTTTGGCCATTGCGCAACAATCTTCTCTTTTAAAATTGCCACATTGGTTGCTGGGCTGTACTTGGATGGTCCCATATCTGTGCCATCAGATAACCTGAATCTAAGCTCAACCAAATCGTCACTTGCCATTGAAGAATCTCCTAAAGGAACAACTCAACTCAGATTTTCATTCTAATCTCCAAAAGCCATCTTCAACTCTACAAAAGATCCAATTTCAATTATTCTAAAGCCACTTGAAAAGCTTTATCAGCAAAGAGCTAAGAACAACTCTTTCGCGACACGAATCAGTCCTAAAGAAAAGAACACCAAGAACCTAGATCAGACCTAGTGTCAGTCACCTCAAAATCAAAGAAAGAAACAAGTTTTTCAACGGATTTTAATGAAAAGAAGTGTTCTTTCAACCGAAGAAGTAGCTTCCCGACTACCCAGATGGCTTCATCCAAAAGCTATGCCAAGATTTATTCTTTTGACTAATGATAAGATGTAAAGAGAGCAATTCCAGGAACGAAGACAGGGAGATTACGGATTCGCATGATGTGGAGAAAGAGAGAGAAACCACCAAATGGGGAACTTTTCAAAGTGCTTCTCTTTGCCTGAACTGAATCTAACAGAAAAGAACTAATAATTTACCAGATAACCCCTCGTTTTCAGATTTCAATTGGGGAATATTGGTAGCCGTTAGATGTAGATCTCCACCTTTTGGCGTTGTTTACCTGCACTTGTCTTACGTTGCACATGAATTCTTAATATTTTGCTTTCAACGAAAAGACTCGATTAATTGAAAATTTAATAATACTTAAATCAACGATATAATTAAATTGTATGGAAGACCAAAACGTCAAATTTATGTGTTTTATATTTCAAGTTCACTAATTTTACATATTTAAAATCTAATATTGGAATAAAAATTTCTATAAATTAAAGAATCATAAATTTACTATTTATGATCAACTAACAATAAAATATCTTAGATCTTTAAAT
>JANZLK020000519.1:694966-705811 GCA_026937615.2 Erythroxylum glaucum | reverse complement strand
TTAATTGACAGCCAAACAGTTAACTGGCTTTTAAAAAAAGCTATTCTCAGAAAAGCTCTACTGACAAAAGCTCTACTGATAAAAGCTCAACCAAACGGGCCCTTAATCTTGGATCGGGCGTAAAAGAAAAAAAATAAAGAAACGTAAAAAAATATCTAATTTCAGTTCTATAACTTTAACCGAGCTTTCTGAATCTATCAACATCTTCACGAGAGTTGCTCACCCAAATGCGTTAAAACCTTTTGCACCATAAATTTCTGAATGGGTCAGAGAATTTAAACATTCACAATTTTCTTTAGCAAGAGACTTTAACCCTTTATATATAGTATTCATATCGAGCTTCCCCATCACAGGCCTGATACAAATTTAATTCACACTGACTGGGGTCTATTGTCCTCGTTGGATTTTAACCCATTAATTCGGATCTTTTATTGGGCTACCTTATTATCTTTATCCGAACTAAATACAATTTGCTTAACCCTAAATTTATCAACGATGAAAATGTAATTAATTGTTGTCCACCTCATAGTTGGATAATAGTTAATTATGACAGTTATATTGATGATTAAAAACAATAAAAAATGATTAAACAAATCACTGTATATGTCGACCAAGTTTAAAAAATCATTTGATCCAAAAATAATGAAACTCCATCATTTTGTCCCGTATGGCTTTTAATATAAAAAAAGATCAAATACATGTATCATATGTGACACAAATCTAATACAATCACGCATATCTAATACCTCACTAACATGAATGAGAAAATGGAGTGTGACAAACTAGGTGATACCTGTATGATCTGAAATGTATCATCTTTCCATTTGTAGATCTCGGTTTTTCCAAACTTTATACCAAACTGCATTAGATAAATCTATTTTCTCTCACTGAATGGTAAACTGTATTAGAGAAAATCTGTTTTCTCTTATTAAATGTTAAATCTCATTAGAGAAAACCTTTATGGGATTAAACACTTATATCCCAAAACCTTTATGGGATTAAACACTTATATCCTCCTATGTCATGTCAAAACCTATAGATTTGCACATTAAACTGTATGTTTCCTAATGACATAGGCCTAAGGTCAATCTATATATATGCCCAATGACCTTTAAAATGCTTATTGACACAAATCTTAAGACTTTTACCTATACTATAATAACGTACAATAACATATATGACCGAGGATAAATGATGATCATCTTTATTGATAAACAGCCGTAATGTCATAATATATGAAAATATATAAACATATAAGGAGCAAACATAATGTACCCTAACTAATAGTATCTAAGCATTTCAATACACCCATATTGTACACATGTCTCTGAAAAATAAGTGGGTGAAGTCCTTTAGTTACAAGATTAGCAAGCATCTCCTTAGTCCTTGAATGATCCGCTTCAATGCCACCTTTCTATATCAACTTTTGAATGGTCAAATACTTGACCTCCAGATGCTTAGACTCTGTGATGTTCTTATTTCTGTTATTGAACAACACAATAGAAAGATTATCATAATACAACTAAATGGGTCTAGCCAATAAGTCAACCATAGACAACTCAAAAATTAAGTTTTTGAGCCAAACCGCTTGTATAACAACCTTATAGCATGCGTCAAACTTTGCATGTATAGTCGAGGAAGTCACCAGTGTCTGCTTGATACTTTTCCACGATACTGCACCATATGCTAACATGAAAATGTAACCTGAAGTGGACTTTATATCATTTGGACACATAGTAAAATCCAAATCTATAGACCCTACGACGTCTAGATTGTTGACCTTTCTATATGTCAACATATAATCCTTAGTTTCTTTTAAATAACTCAACACTGGCTTAACTACATTCCAGCGGTCTATTCCTAGGTGGTTAGCCAAATATCTACCCAACGGTCCAACAAAAAATACAATATCTGGTCTAGTGCACACCTAGGCATATATCAGGCTAACAATCGCACTAAAATAAGGCATATTCTTCATATCCTCTCTCTTTACGTCATTCTTTAGACACTGTACCAAAGATAATCTCTCACCATGAAAGATAGGTGCTGCAACATATTTACAATCAGCCATATTAAATCTTTGTTGTATTCACTCAATGTATGCACTCTGAGAGAAGCTTAAGGAGTGTTAAGATCTGTCTCGGAGATTCTAAATACCTAGGACAAAAGATGCTTCACCGAAGTCTTTTATGTCAAAATGTTTGGCCAAAAGTTACTTCACATCGTGCAACATGGTCAAGTCATTTAATGCATGCAAGATATTATCCACATACAACCCTTGATTGTAGTACAAGTATCTTTAATTTATTCTCCAAGAAGCCATAAGAGGTCACAACCTTATCAAATTTACGGTACCACTATCTTGAAGCTTGTTTCAAGTCATATATCGGTTTTCTTAACTTGCAAACCTTATCAATCTTTTCTTGATCCTAAAATCTTTCAAGTTGCTCCATATAGACCTTTTCACAAAGGTCACCATTCAAGAAAGCGGTTTTAACATTCATTTAATATAGCTCCATATCATAATGAGCTACTATTTCTATGATCAATCTAAATGCATCATTAGAGGATTCGAGAGAGAAGATAACATTAAAGTCAAACTCTTCTCTCTTAGTGAATTCTCTAGCAACCAACCAAGCCTTAAACTACTCAACTTTATCTTGAGAGTCCTTCTTGGTCTTAAAAAACCATTTGCAACTAACAGGTTTACAATTTTGAGGCAAATCAACTAGCTCCCATATCTTATTATGCTTCATGGATTGTAGCTCATCATTTCTTGCATCCTACCACAAATCCGCATTGGGCCCAAAAATAGCTTCTAAAAAAGTAACTAAATTTGCAATATGCCCAATATCATAGTCCTGTTCACCTAAATAGACTATGTAATCAGATGGAATAGCAGGCCATCTCACTCCAGCAGATCTATGCAATTGCATTGGCTTTTGTATCTCAGAAATCTCTATTTGTATAAGTATAGGATCCTATTCCTGTTTGAGCATTGTATTAAGACCTTGATCCACTATATTTGACTATATGAACGATGGATACGAAATAGCTATAGTACTCATCCTGCTATCATCTGAAGGGTGAGGAGGACTACCCTTATTAAAGACATTATATTCTAGAAACTTAGTTGTTTGTGATTCTACAATTCTAAACCCTCCTTCTCTACATTAGAATCAGTATTTAGAGTGGTCAAGATATCCAACTAAATGGCAATGAATAGAACAAACACGAAATTTACTTTCACAAGGATTATATAAGCATACCTTAACAGGGCAGTCACAGACACGAATGTGTGCAAGGATAGGCTTCCACCCATTCGAAATCTTAAAAGAGATCTTTGACACTGATTTGCTTAGGATTCTATTAAGTATATACAACATCATCTTGATGGCTTCACCCGAAAGATAATTAGGTAGGTTAGTCCTATTTTGCATTGACCTCATCATGTCCTTTAAGGTACGATTACACCTTTCGGCCACACCATTTTGCTCAGGACTACTAACATAGTGAATTGAGTCACTTCTCTACAAGATTCCATATATTTGGCAAAACAACCTCTTTTCTTGTCCCATAATACTCTCCCCCATTGTCAAAGTTGACAATCTTGATGGATTTTCTTAATTGATTCTCAACCTCAACCTTTAAGATCGTGAATTTCTTAAAAACTTCAGACTTTTCTTTAAGTAAAAACACATAACCATAATAAGAATAATCATGAATAAATGTTAGAAAATATCTAAAATTGCATTAAGAAATTGAATAAGGTCCATTAATATTCGTATGTATGAGATCTAATAAGCTAGATGCTCGACTTGACCCCTTTTTCTTTATTTTAGACAACTTACCTTTGCAACAGTCAACACATGTTTCCAGACCTTCAAAATTTAAAGTTAAGAGAATGTTATCCTTTATCAATCTCTTAACTCTCTTTCTTTATTTCTGGAAATGAATTTTCCTTAATCAAAGGTCTCTTTCGAGTAACCTGTTCAACAATTTATGAAGAAGCATACATTTCATGAGGGGTAAGACACTTTCTATACAATCCATATGACAAAAAGGCAATATCAATATGTTTTGCATTGAAGGATAACTGTACAACTGAAGTATCAATGACAAAACGATAACCTTCTTTATTTAATACTAGTATAGAGATCAGGTTATGTCTAAAAGACAATATATAAAATGTGTCATGTAATACAAATACAAATCACGTGTCAAGGTTTAAACATACATCCCCTACATAAATAACATTAACTTTTTCATTATTTTCGACTTTCAGTTTCTCCTCCTTTTTATTTAACTTTCTCCTGGATATGAATGCCTGTATAGTAAAGGAAACATGAATAGAATCTCCAATGTTTAGCCACGAAGAACTTGATACGGCTATAACAAGAATAGAATCATGAATCATATAAGCCAAGGAGTTACCTGACAGTTCCTGTTTTTCTTTCTACATTTTATATTTCTACCAGTCAGACTTTTGTGTCCCTTCTTGTTACAAAAGAAGCATATTATACTTTTAACATACTACAGACATCAATATTAGTCTAAACAGTATGGATTTGCAAAGAGAATTTGGATTTCTTACCTTTAAACCTTTGGGTCTTGACCATTTCCTTCCCTTTGGTTGCAAGGAAGACCTTATGAGCAGTATTCTTTAAATTCTCCTCTTCAACAACGCATCAAAAAATCAAAGCATTGATGTCCCAAGTCTCATCATTCAAATTATACATCGTCACTAGAATACTAAATTCTAGAGAGAGTGTGTTCAGAGCCTGGTGAACTATGTAGGCTTCAAGAATAGGAATATTTAGTGACTTCAACTTATTCTAGAGATGGATCATCATGATAATGTATTCTCTCACTCCCCTTATTCCTGTATAGCTTATGGAGAACATCTCCTTTATAAAAGTACTTATCTCAGCATTGGATGAGACCTTATACCTCTAGGAAATATTTTCCAGCAAATCCTTTGCTATATTCGCCTCCAAAAGTCCACTTAGTAGATGATTTGGGATGGATCTCTTCATGGTCAAATATCCATAATCTCTATTGCAATCTTTACATCCTCTTTCCATTTCTTAAGGTTGAAATCAATCAGAGTTTCAATGGTGAAACTATTATCATTTACAGAAATGGTGACTGCAAGATTGACAATATAATAATCAACACAAATGTAGGATAACAGTGATACTCAAAACCATAAATAATATCTACATCGATAATCTTTTCACATATATCATGAAACACTTGTGAGCCGAATACATAATATATGCAAATAAGACCTCTACATAAAAGTGATCAGAGCACACACTACGAGCTCTTGTGATACTACCACCTGTAGGTCAATAGATCACTCAAGCAATAGCTTCCTCCCTTTAATGCCTTTATGCACATATCAAAATCTCATGTAAGGTCAATATCCGTGGGCATAATAACTAAACACAAGATCAAAGACATCCTCAAACCTGTAAGTATAACAATCTAACTACTAACTTGAAAGGCCAATGTAGTGACTACATTCTCGTTAGTATCCAAATGGATCCGTAAACATAAGGGATCAACTGTATGATATCCTCACATTCTGTATGGGTTTGTATGGGCATATAATATGTGATTATGTTCCATCAATAAATGAAAATCCATATGCACATTCCCATCATCACATATCAGTGCTCAAAATATTGTCAATTAACTTTATTTAAGATTTTATTCCAGGAAAACTCTTAATCAGAGTAACTATAATGCGATATGAAACACTAAACTTACCATATGAGACACAAATACCTCTTGTATCTAACTCATGTCAAGTTTAAAGCATGAAAATTCACTTAAAAGTGGCTTTAGAATGTTTTATTTCCTTTTTTAGGAGTTCTACTTTATTTATTAATAATGTAATATATCCAGAAAATAAAAAAACTCACTTTATAAATACTCCAAACTCAGAAACTGAACCAAAATAACCCTGGGTATCATTACAGAAAATTTGAAAATATTGAGTTTTTTCTTTAGTATGTTCACGTCAACGTGATGTCACGTAAACATCACTACACGTGACTAGGGAGGGCCCATGTAATGCATGTGCCTAGGCATCCCATTACCCTTGATGAGACTTGAATTGTGTATTATGAGAAATAATTGAAAAATTAGAAAGTTCAGTTCATGCTTATGCTAAATATGACATGCACATTTTTGCACATTAATATGATTGTACATGCATTCATGACATTTTCTGGGTATAATTGAGTTATTAATGCGACTAAAATGTGATTTGGCAATTTGGGTAATATTTCGGGTATTTTAGAATTTTTGGTGAATTTTTGGAAATTTGGTTTAATGTTGGACTAAAGAAAAATATTGAATAATGGGCCAATTATGTTCTGACATGTAGCATCCTATAATTGGGACAAATGACTTGTATATATAGTGACACGTGGCAGTGATGTACTTATGACATATGACTTACTTATGATCATTAGAAAGTTATAACATGACTAACACACATGCATCTAAAACATTCATAATATGCACAAGATTTAATCAAGTGGGTGTCATTCAACAAAAGTGATATCCTATCAAGACTATATATAACAAATAATAATGGAAGAGAAATCATAAAAATCGAGAAAGCTTCTGTTGCAAACATAAATTTGTTTCTGAATTATTATAAAGAAAAAATTAATTTGAAATTATGGTCGGATAAAATCGAATTTGGTGGTTAAATCTCAAGTCCAATTAGATCCATTCAAAATAGATTGGGTCAAACCAGATCGTATTAAGTTGGATCGGATTGAGCTGTTTGTGGATTTCCTTGTGTGATAGTTGAGATTCCCGAGACATCTTTGGTTTAATTTTCATGGGAGATATGACCATCACAAGAATGGGCCCGAATCATGTTGGGTTCTGATCGGGTCAAATACGACCGCCATCGATTCCTTGTCCAGTTTCCACAAACAGACACCCTTTTTCTTTCATGTTTCTCTTCCCCTCTTTCTTTCTGTTCATTCTCTTTCAAACCAATTATCGTTAGGTTTTCCTATTATTGTAGTTAGGGTATTAGGCATCGAAGAGTTCTATTTGAACTACAGAGGACTGGTGGGGGTGGGAATCTTGTGCTGTTGGCGGTTGCTCAGAAAAGAAGAGATAGGTAATGCTTCCATTCCGTTTGCGTTCCCTCTGGTTATCATTTCAACTATTCACTCTCAATTGACAATGTATGTCTTTTTTCTTTTATGGAAATTTCTTTTGTATTTTTTTTCCTTAACGATTTCCTGTTGTTTTCTTCCCCTTCTCCTCCACTTTCACACTCTCAAAATTCACTTGCATGAATTTAAGTCTGTTGGTTGGTTAATTTTGATTTTAATCTTATTGTTATGGGGGACAACAGTTGCACATCTTCATCATGAGTAGCAGTAGCAGTAGTGTTTGTGAGGCGATTGATGCCAAGGAAGAAGCGGGAAAAGATACCCTCCCTACGCAACAACAACCCAACGAGGATAATAATGATGCTGATGTTGTTGTTGAACCATATGCCCTACCTTTGCCCCCTTCTCATGAGCATCAACCTGTAAAAAACCCAACTCACAGTGCTGATGATGAAAAGAATGCTCATTCGGTAGATGTCCGTCATACTCTGGATCCTTCTCTTAACGCTTCTGTGCCACCTAAACTTGATGATCAAACTAAGAAGGATGATCAATCACACTCACAGTCCTTGGGTGAAAAGCCTGTTCAGTTACCTGATAACAAAAATCTTGAAGTTCGTCCTTCTGTTGAGCTTACTGCTAATCCTAATGCAACTCAGCATATTCACATCCAGCCAACTCCAAATGCAGCTCACCGCGACAACGATGCGCTTGAATTCAAGTCCACGGACAATGTTCAAAATGCTGCCAATGAGTCTGGTCTTTCTTCAGACACCAGCCCCAAATTGGAATTGAACCAAACTTCTTCTGAGGCCAAACCTGAAGTTGAACGGAAAGGAGAGCAATCAAAAGATGCATGTTCTTTCAATGACAAATTTATGAACACCAAAGCTAATGATGGTCATGATAATGATCCGGAAAAGGAGACACCTAAGGATCTTCTTCCCACCTATGATAAACCCTTGGAGTCTAAACTCAAAGATGATGAAGAAGGACAGGAATCGATGGAGCGTCTCTCAGCTGCCAATGCTGAAGAGAGTGATACAAAGGTACTGAAGGATGACATGACGAAGAACGACTTATCTATGCTTACCACCATCAAACAGGAACATCCAAAATCCAAGTTGGAAGAGGGACACAAAGTAACTATGAAGACTCCAAATAACTCATTTCCTTTCGAACCTTCTTCAACTGATGGCTACGAGTCTGGAACAGAGCAGGAACAAGCAGCATTTATGATGGATGTCGAAGCATTTTATAGAGAGAATCACTTGGAATTCAAAGCCCCAAAGTTTTACAAAGAAGAGCTGAATTTACTCAAGTAAGTTTGGCACTTTTCTTGAATCATCAAATCCTATTATAGGTTTTCTCCTAGTAATGTGACGAGTCCTGATTCCTATATTGCTTAGGTTGTGGAGAGCAGTGATCAAACTAGGAGGCTATGAACAGGTTTTCCCTGGGCTCTTTTTCCCTGAAATATATTTAATAACTCTTTCCTGCCACCATCGCTTTGCTAATTTAGCTGTGTTATCTACTTATCTACTGTGTAAATTTCAGAATGATAAGCTTTTAGTTGCATGCTTCAATTGGTATTTTGGTTGTACTTTTGAGTGTTCACAAACTTTTGCCTCCAGTGTGATTAAAAAATCAGTTTATGTCTTGACAATGGGAATGCATGTCCCCTTTCTTTGGGCAACAAAGTTTGGAAGCTTGCATGCAAAATACGATTGTATATACTTCACATTTTTACTTTATTCATGTATTGAGTAAGTGTGTTTTTTGCCTTATTTGTTGATTAAGGCAGCAGATAAACCTGTACTTCCTCACCATCTGTCGGCTGATTATACTTCATTTGAAATTCTGTACTTATCGAAATATATGGTAATAGGTTAACTTTTAAATCAGAGTTATACTACAGTTGTTATACTATAGAGTTTTACAATTCTAATTGTTATACTTTTTCCTTTAATAGTTAACTTATAGAGTATAAGAATTCTAGTTCTTGGAGGCTTGACTGTGGGGTGTGATTATCCATGTACCAGAAGCTTCTTGCTTTAAAACATTCTTTGCTGTTAACTGATCTGATGGATTTTCTAGACTTGATTCATGCTCTTTTGCTGCCAGGAAGGTAGCTTTTGATTGCCTTCTGCATATTGAAGAAATATTTTCATGGATTGTTTTCGCATTTGGTTGTTCTCAGGTTACTTCATGTAAGTTATGGCGGCAAGTGGGAGAATCATTTAGACCACCAAAGTAAGGATTATTTGTTTAGTTGATATCTATCTTGATTAGTGGGTTGATCCATTGAAGGTATTAGGGAATGCTTTTCCTTGATATAGATTGTTCTTGCTTTTTGGCATGGCACTAATAATATTACCTGATCTTAATTTGAATCTAAATGTGATGTTCAAAATTTCATTACTCAGTGGATAAGCTATTGTTCCCATTTTGATTCTAATCTCTAAAATTTTGCACCATTTCCATTTGGACAGGACCTGCACTACTGTCTCTTGGACATTCCGAATTTTTTATGAAAAGGTTTTTAGCATAATGAAATCCTAGTTCTTCAGTCATTTACATCTCTCACTCTTTTTCTCTCATGAATATATGCCTCTTAGAGTCTATAGTGATTTGTATGCAGGCACTACTGGAGTATGAAAAGCATAAAATACGTACTGGTGAACTCTCTGTTTCTGATAGCTTGACAGAATCTGCAATTAGATTTGAAAATCAGGTAAGTTCATTTAGCTAATCAGGAGGGAAACCTCAAAAAGTTCTTCTGTAAACCTCAAATCCAATTTCTTAATAAATGCTGGAGCCCTTCTTGAATTGTGCCTCGAAGCACAATACCTAAGTTGCAAATCAATGTTACACCCTCCAGATTTATCATCTAGCTAGCAACTTCAAAGTTTTATCCTAGTGTTAATGCTCATCCAATTCCTAATGCTAACATACTTGCCGCTACTGCTTCTTAAGACATCCTTTGTCTGGTTTTCCGATTGAATATATGACTTATTGTCAATGTGAATGTGAAAAGGCATTTATTGATCATTGAGCAGAATAAAAATGGACAATGAAAAGATTAGGCATCAGTGGATATAGTGGATGGGGTTGTTTTATTTCCTTGTAGCAGATATATGATTTTGTATACAAGGAATAGATTAGGCATCAGTGGATTTAGTGGATGGGGTTCTTTTATTTCTGTGTAGCAGATAGATGATTTTGTATAACTGCTGGTTAGACACAAAAATATGGCTGTGTTAGATTGATAGTCCTAAGGATGTTGTTTCTTTAAAGCTGTCTTGTTGATAAGGCAGTAAATTTTTTCATTCTATTCATACATTTTAAAGCATTTAGTTCAGCAGTTGTTTAGCAGATCTTCCATATATCTTCTTCCTTGTCTTTGATGTCTGGGATTCTGTGACTGTGTTCCAAATTCAGTCCCTTTTGCATTTCTGTATTAGAAGCTCAATATCCTTGCTTGCTGCTTTTTTTTCTTTCTGATTTATAGCAAAGTTTATAGAATTGATTTATGGATATTGAAAATGCTTGGGATTTTGTAGATTGTATCTTATGATTACTTCTATGAATTTGATTGCAGGCTGCTGGAAGTGAAGCTCTTGGATCAGGTAGGCAACGGAGAGATGCTGCAACTCGTGCCATGCAGGGTTGGCATTCCCAGCGTCTTCTTGGC
>JANZLK020000519.1:547620-558736 GCA_026937615.2 Erythroxylum glaucum | reverse complement strand
ATTATATATCGATATTATCTAACATAATCATAACAAGATTAAAACATGTTGTATATGAATTATATACACAACCGTCTAATTTTGAAGGGTTTCTAGAAGAAGTATGAGCTTTTTCTAAAAGTTTTTAGATGAACACGGCTTGACAAATAACCGTGTGCTAAGGTATATTCTTCTATATAACGTAGAGATAAAGACACAAGAAAAAAAAAAAGATTAAAACAGGCATACTAAAATAGCGAAAGATTTTTCAAGAAAGGAACACAATTTAAAACATGAGTGCATCAATGCCTCTATCTATTTGTAGATACATACAATGCGTTACACGATATAAAACACATGCATTTTTGTGTCGATGTTCTATTATAGAAAGAAATAAAAGTTACATGGTCATCCTTGCGATGAGCTATCTTAGCTAAAAACACATTCGTATTGTGGATTTTAAGCTTGTTGAAGATTTTGTCTCATTAAAGACATGTTTAAGTTAAGTTGAAATTTGCAAAGGAGATTGTACTAAATAAAATTTGCATATAAACGTACTTTTTAAAACCTAGTTATATAAGAGAGTTGTAATCATTACTATTGATGAACAGTAAAAAGACAGACATTTTTGCTCCATGATGATATAGGTACACTAAATTTGGCCTGTCCTCATTAAAATCTTTTTATGTTCATGTTATTTCTTTCATAGTATTATCTTTTTGTTGCATATACTTTTGCAATAAGTGGTATCAAAGCATTGTTGAGGTAACATGAGTTCAGTTATAAGGTTTAAAGAGAGGAAATTCAATGAAATTAAAAATTTTAGACTATGATAATAGAGTGTGAAGGATTTGTTAGTACGGCAAGGCGTGCTAAAGGAGTTGTGTGAGAATAAGTTAGAAGGTATGGATGCACTCGACTAGAACGAATTACAGGCACAAGAAGTTGAAACCATTTAACTTTGTCTGCAAACAAGGTCATATACCATTTTATAAACATTATATCCCTTTTAAAGATATGGAAGAACCTAGAGAGATAATAGGTGTCGAAGTCCCCTTAGAAATAAGTTGTATATAAAGCAAAAGATATACATTAAAGAGAGAATAAAAGTAGAACAATATATCAATGCATTCAACCAAATAGTTAGTGATCAACTAAGGCTTGAGGTGATTAATGTTGATGAGGATAGAGCAATAATTCTACTTTATTATTGGTGTTAGGTTTAGAAAGATGAGAGGCTATTTTTGACATTTCTAATTCTTGTCCATAGGACAAGAATTTCTGTACCATAGTTTGAGATTGGACAGAAAATTTTGTCTTTGTCCATTAAAGACGGGACATAATTTTGTGAAGACGGTAAGCAAACACGTCATAGGACAGAACATTTATGTCTTCGTCATCCGTCCTCACGTCCGCAGACGGCAACCAAACACAGGGTAAGTATCTATACAGAGCACCGAACCAAAGTCAGGCCACCTCCGGCCGATCCAACACAGCCTATTCGAAACCTACTTTCAAAGTCTGCTCATTCCAAACCTACTTTCAAAGTGCACGACTTTGAACATGCATCACAACGACATAACCAAATTTTCATATCTAAGCATATCGAGTCTAAATCTGGCGGCTATGATAATATCTTAGTGGTCGTTGATTGTCTTAGCAAATACTCACACTCTGTTCCTATTGCTCACCCTTATAATGCCAAATCTATTGCTGAAATTTTCTGCAGAGAAATTGTACGTCTTCATGGCATACCGAGGTCTATAATTTCTGATCGTTATGTTATATTTCTTAGTAATTTCTGACAAGAACTCTTCCAACTTAGTAATACCAAATTACGTATGAGCACCTCTTGCCATCCCCAAACGGAGGCAGTCAACCAGTGCTTGAAGACTTACTTACGATGCTTTGTTCATGAACAGCCACGTGATTGGAGTACGTACCTACCATGGACTAAATTTTAGTTCAATAATGAGTTTCATTCTTCCACTGGCACCACACCCTTTAAGTTGGTCTATGGTCGTGACCCTCCATCCATTTCTCCTTTTGTTCATGGTGAAACTAAGATTGTTGAACTAGAAGCTCAACTCATCGACTGTGATGCTATGCTGAAGCTTCTCTAAGAATAATTCTTGAAGGCTCAAGACAAGATGAAGCTGAAAAATCGAAGGAGGTTAATTATTTCGCAGACTATCTAAAAATATTCTTCACACAAGCAAAGCAACAATTCACGAATGCAAAATAACAAAAATATCAATATTTGGTAACGCAATTTGGCACATCTTGCCCACATCTGCAAGGCCCTCTCCCATCTTAATCACTTTCACGAAAGTATAGTAGTTTTACCTAAGGCTTTATTGAGCCGACACCACTCAACCATTGACACTATCACTCAACCTCACTTTTCGTGAAAGAATTTCACACCCAATAACACGATCGACTCGTGTTAACCTCAACAGAGGATTTTCTCAATCAACCCAATAGTACGACCGCCTCATACTAACCTTGTCAGAAGATTTGTCTAACTACTTTCACTCAAAACAATAATAAATAAAAATAGCTCAAGTATTTAATCAACTGAAAATTTAATAACAAAAATACTTGAGATAAAAAAAAAAGACTTCCCTACGAATTTGTCTTCTCAATATAACTCAAGTAAAAGCTTTCTCCACAATTAATTCTTCTATACTGACAAAGCAACATCCTTATGACACATCCAGAAAAACACGTTAATCACATATAATCCTTAACATATGCAGCCGCCATATTTTCTCCAAATACCCATGAAAACCGTATCCTGTAGAAGCTCATGTACACACACTGCTGGCCATAAATTCATCAACGTATTTCAGCCCATCAACAAGACATTATGCGCAGCCAGCCAACTTCAATCTAACTCCCACGTGATCTGCTCTATTTCACTCAATTGATTAACACCAGCTACATCCACTATCTGCCAGATAATTATGCCACTGGTTTTTTTTAAAGCCAAGAAGGTGCGCAGTCAACTTGTATTTTTCTCTCTTCTAACCCGTGACCCAAACTCACTCAACAACAAAAAAGCTGCAAAATGGAATTTTAGGTTTTCATCCTTATCACATATGTATCTTAGGCTCCTTTTTTAAATCAAATAGAAATCCACGCAGCCCATTATCTAATTGAATTTCTAATAAAACAAATTCACACAGATACCATATCCCATTAGATATTTGAACTTCTAATAAAACACAAAATCTACCTCTTATATGTCCAATTTAAAATGCCAAAATCAAACAAAGAATATATAAAATATATTCTAACAGAAGCAATAAGCTGATGCACATCGACGAGAAGTAACTTTTGCAGCTGGTGATTATGTGTTTTTACGATTGCAACCATACTATCAACAATCGTTAGCTCGTCATCGGTATGTTAAGCTCTCCCCTTGCTTCTTTGGTTCCTACAAAATTCTTCGTTGTGTTGGACTAGTAGCATATGAGCTTGAACTACTAGCAAATTCCAAGGTCCATCCCATTTTTCATGTCTCCTTCTTTCGACCAGCCCATGGACATCAAGCACCTCTACGGCTCTACCTATCAATCCAAATGGAGAATTAGTTTTAACTCCTGAAAAATTTCTTTCCCACTGTTGGACACAGTCAGCTAGAGTTTCTTCTCTTGAGTTGTTGATTCAATAGGCAGGAAGACCACTTGAAGAATCTAGCTGAGAGTGTTATGACCTCATTGTTGGACAATTTCCCACTTTTCGTCTTGAGGACAAGTCCACTTTTCAGGAGGATGCACTGATACGACACCTCCCTTGAAAACTTACTTTAGAAGGAAGAATATACATAAGAATCACATGTCAATGGAAAATGTCAACAGTGAAGAAGTCAGCAATATTTGAAAAATCTTAGGTCTCACAAAAATCAAGGAAAATCTTCAACTACTTGCAGATTCTTCATGATTATCGCTTCCACATATTAAGGGATATCTGTAACAGCCACTTTCTTATTTGTTTAGCTAAGTTTTAGGAAGTTTGTTATGGTCTTACTAGTATAAATAAAATGTTCAACATGTTTCATTTGATTATTGAGTCATTTGTTTTTATTGTATTGGAGATTTGACCGCTCCACTCGGACTATCTTTGGGTGTTTAAGATTCTTACCCTCAAGTTTGCAAATAAAAATCCATTTCCTTATTTTTCTTCTTAGTAGCTCCAATAAGCTTTCATGGCCATTCTGACCACCAAGTAAAAGCATTAAATTTGACAATTTTTGAAGAGACTTTCTGTTATGCTTTACAGGCAGAGGGTGCAAATATTACAGGAACTTGTAGTTGATTCTCCTTCAAAACCCTGAGTAACTTCATTTCTATAAGGAGCAAATCTTTCAGCTTTATGCATAAAAATGGAAGCCTAGTTTGTTTCCTTTTTATAATAGAGTCTTGAGCGCACCCAAATATTTCTTCCCCATTTTCTTAGGGAGAAAATATAAAAATTAGAGTGTGCAGTTACTTAATCCATCAAAATCTTCAATTTTTACTTATTTAAGGTGGGGATACTTGGGAGTATTGCTTGGGGCTTTGGATGCCTGAAAGTAAGAGGCAAGCCACTGTAAATTTAGTTATGCAGACATTATCTTACACGAGAGTTCAAATCAAGGAATGAACAATCACCAATTTGAAGTTGTCTTTTAAGGAACAAGTGGAAGCTTTTTCTTATGAATTTCATGAACTTGGGGAATAGAAACCTTTCTCTACCTGGAGAGTCAAAAACAAAAACCCAGCTACTGAGATGCATAGTACTGCGAGTAAAGTGACAACCATTGCCTGCAGTGTGATGTATGAGTTGATGAAGAACACAACTGCAATAGAAGCACTCTGCCAGACCTTGAGTTGTGCAAATGCTCCTTCCTGTTTCACATCATAAAGTTGAAGTCACAACACTGTTTTGAGTACTTGGGGGACCAAGAAATTTACATTCTAAAGCATGCAATGACAGAAAGTTTACATCATGTCAATAGGATAAACCGGGTTATTACACAAGGTCATGAAACAGCAACTCATGTACATGTCCGAGTATAAATCAACATGTTAAAGTTGAGAAGAGTACAAATAACAGGCAGATGACAGAGAAACATCAAATTCATGATGAAGCAATCATGCACAAAGATGACTATGCATTCCTGATATAAGCACACAGATTAGTACCATATCTTGCTTGAAAAGAATCCCAAGCAAAGCATTAAGCTGTGTGTTCAAGACTCCATCACCAATACCAAGCATGCCTGCCATGAGAAGAGGGTATATTACAGCCCCTACTCCACTAGTTATACTGCAACAACACAGGGTAATAAAGTATAGGTGAGGAGATTGGCTTAAGCAAATTGCTGTCGAAGTTTCAGAAAAGAAACTTTTAGAACCAGAAAACTACAAAAGCAAATAAATCAAGACCTGAAACCCAGCAGAAGCCAAACATATACAATAGCCTGAATAATAGCTCCGACAGATACTATCCAAGTGATTGAGGAAAGACCAGAGGTAAGTCGACCAGCAGTCAGTGAACACTGAAACCAAGTTCCAAAAACAAGTAGACAATTTCTTATCATTCAAACAAAAAACAAGCTCCATACCACAAAATTTGCTTTTTTCAGAAGTAAGCAAGGCATGTCAAATTCTAAATCCTATACTCCATCTGAATCAAGCAATAGCACACATTCCTTTAAACTAAGCTATGCCTTATTATCTCAAATAACTTCTTTTTTGATGATTAGTAAAATAGGTTTGGTCAATCAAGGGATGCTTCCATGACTAGGATAAACATTGCCGCTAAGACCTAGTATCCCCTGGAAAATACTAAAATAGGCATCATATAATTGAAAAAGAAATACAATCTGCCAAGAATTATATGAAGTAACAAAATGTATCTTTTAGAACCGATGATCAATTTCCCAATAGGATCATAAAAGGAGATTGGAGAGAATCTATCAAATCATGCATGTATAAGAAAAGCACAGAACGTGCATATCTCCAGAGTTGTTTACTTACTATAGCATCAAAAGCACCATAGACTGCCATTGCTCCGCCAATACCAGGTTCACCAAGTTCTGGTTTTACAACTTCCTTGGTGAATTCAGCGCTGAAATACAGAAAATGTCCAATGATGACCATGAATATTGAGTTTAAGGAATAGAAACCAATGAATTCTACTCTAACCACTGCTCATATAGTGTTTTGCTATCACAAAAAACTCAAGTTAAATATATAATTACCTTACAAATGCCTGTTGTAACCCTGAATATGCAATCAAGGGGATGATCAATAACATCCGGACATCAAGCAAAGGAGTGACAACCAACTTCAATAGAGATACCAGAGAAGCATAAAAGCTGGCTGAAGAATTTGTTGGTTCCAACTCTCGTTTATTATCCCTTTTACTTAAGAAGCACATTAATATGGTACCTAGGGTCATACAGCACAGAAACACAATGAACAATAAAGTTGTTCCAGTGGTACTTCCCTCCTGCAGTGAAATGAAAATATATACCATAAGAAATTTAGAAACTTGCATGCACCTTGCAAGGGCTGTAAAATTTTTCCTCTCCAACTTGCATTTTTCTTTAATGTTTTCGTACGTCGAAATAATAGGCTTCCATTACAAACGTACAAGATTTATTTAAACATTTTTGACAGGGAAAAGAATTCACCAAAAATATCTACATTAATCTCATCATATGGGTTTCGTACCTTTTGTTTATCTCTTGTAGCTAAATGAAACAAAAAAGTAATAAGCAAGACTTTGGAACTTAAAAACTCATTTGGTTCATCAAGGAAGAGATGGCATCTGCAGTTGGCAAACTGAGCATATCTTCACTAAACTAGTGCATACCTCTCCATCTTTCAGAATTGCAAGAGAGATGAGATTTCCAACAAACTACAAAAATTTCCAGAAAAGAAAAGCTATAATGAGATATTGGGAACCAGAAGCTCGAAATTTTGACACAGTAGCAAAAAGTTTCTCATAAGCACCTGGTGGCTGGCAAACATTCCCCAAAATTCTCCATTGAAGCTACCAATAACTGTTCCCTCATGTAAGTTGTGATCCACTGCATGACTGCATGCTGTAGATGTGAGATATGTACCCTGATATGCCATAATGATGTTAGCAGAACTGATTTACCTAGACAAATACATTACTTAAGCTGGTAACATAATAAGCTAAAAAGGAAATCACACCTGTCCAACCCATATTATTGAGGCAGCAAAGCCAAGGTAGACAGAAGCTGGCACCATTGTATACCTGTAAAAGAATACTTCAATTACATCCCATAAAGCCAGATTGCAGATCCCAGTCCCCGATATTTCAACATGATAATCACCAAATTCAACCCAACAAGAGGTATCTACAATTTTAAGAGATCTGATTATCTAGCCAAAAACAAACCACAATGTTTCAAAACCCTTTTGAAAGAGAAGTGATCACTTCACAAGCTGAGTACTATCAACAGCAGAGAAGGGAAAAAATGGCAAATTTAGAGCTCAGCGTTGAATGTGGAGTGGCTTTTGTCTTAGAAAGACTGCAAGACTAGTATTTTACCAAGTGGGCATCAAATTTGCAGCAATAAACAACCAATAGCCTGTAGTCCCAAGTACCACAGCATTCTTCGACCCCAAAAACCGAACCACCGGAGACGCAAATAAGGAGAAAAATGTAAAGGATAGGTACAATATCCCCAGAGAAATCGTACCCAAATCACCCTCCTGGAAACAAGTTCAAATTTCACAAATAAAAGATCAACTATAACGATCAGAAAACCACTCTGTTTCAAGTAGTCGTAAAAAAGATCTCTACTTACAGTATTGACAGTGGTCTCAAGATTCTGAGCTGCTCCATAGGCAAGAAAAACAAGCAAAAACGCGGAGCTTAGGATATGAACATCACGTGTATGGTTCTTCTTCTTAAGAAAATCAGAAGAGACCAACGGTGCTTCTTCTGCGTCTCTATCATTCAGAGAGGCCATTTTTGGGTTCTCAATTCAATCCAATTTCAATCGGAGAACTTTGCTATATAGCCTAGGAGTGAGTGATAATACCCAATGTAGAGAGGTCAAACCACAAGCAAAACGAAAATCGCCGGCTGGAATCTTCAAAACTAAAGGACACAGGGAAAGGGTTTGATGGGTTTTAACTTTATTCAATTAATTAAGCTCCAATGAAGCTTAACGTGTCCATTTGGTAAACCAGAAAAGAGTCATATACAAGAAATGTGAAAAGAAAAATGATTCCGTTTTTTCTTGCTCGCTATCTCAGATAAAAAAACAAATCGGCGATGAGAGCAGAAGTCATTAAGAAGAGTCAACGACAGAAGTAAATTAATCGACAATTATATCTCAACTGTTGCTGCTTTGTACTTGTTCTTGTTCTTGTTCATGCTCCTTTTGTTGTGTGGTTTGTACAGAAAAAAAACTGCAGTTACATAAAACAACAAGCAGTGAAATGAAGCGTTTCAAACAGAGAGTCGAAAGATAGTTTGATTCAAATAATCCCAAGAGTTCATATTCAAAATATTTCGAGAAAGATATCGATCAAATTTTATATTCAAGTTAAGAAAAGGAAAGGTGCGTGCTACTGCAGATGCAATGTTCATCACTCAGTCTCTAATCTTCGTCATCGGACAGTGGGTCGCTGAATAGAAGAAAGAAGGTTGTTGGTGGGTTGTCGTCGTCGGCTTCTACTACGGTGGTGGGTCAAGTTGCGATACAGATGAGAAACCAAATGACTTGCTGAGACAAAAACCATGGCTTTTTACTCGTCTCCTCTCTAGGAGTGTCTCGTCCCTATTTCTTGGGGTTTCTCTTCTTGCTTGATCTGGGTGGCTGGATATGGAGGCTGATTTGGGTTTTGTTGGCTAATTCCTCGTTGATAGTGAATTTTGTCGCCCATTTGTTAGGGCTCTTTACTTGCGTGAGTTGCGTGGCTGGATATGGAGGACGATCGGGTTGCTGTCCCGATGGCGAATCTCTCGGTGGATGGGGATCAGGAAGATGGCCTCATATATGGGACTGAAGATCTGGATCGGAATGAAGATGTAAAGCTCTGCTTGGGAGATTTTTGACTGACAAAGCCATCAACTTTCATGCCATGCGACATACCATGGCTCCTGTGTGGCGACCATTGAGGGGAATGCAGGTTCGTGAGGTTAACGGGGGCACGTACGTATTCCAATTTTTTCATGAGGTTGATGTACACCGTGTTTTGGATATGAGACCCTGTATTTTCGATAATCAACTGCTTCTACTGGAACGTTTTGGGGATTATTCCTCTCCATTACAGGTTCCTTTATTCCAGGTTCCCTTATGGGTTCAAGTACACGGCCTCTAGACTAGTTTTCGGTCAGAAAGAATAATGCAGGACATTGGCAATAAGATTGGCCAATTCATGGAAGCGGACCCGAAGAATTTTGGGAACTCCTGAATTCTTATATGCGTATGATGGTCAATTGGAATATTCGTCGTCTGCTACGGGAGAGTTTTAAGCTCAAATGTGATAAAAGAGAATGGTTTACTGCTGGGTTTACCTATAAACGTCTTCCCTCTTTCAACTTTATCTGTGGTTTGTTTGGTCACACAGAGCGTTTTTGCCCTTAGTTACTCGATTTTGAACCTGGGAAAGCTGTCGGAAAATTTTAGGCTAGCCTCCGAGCCCCCTCTCGTCGGGAGCAGTGAAATATTGGTGATCGTTGGTTGCGTTCGATGGTGGCATCTGATGAGCCATTCGATAGTCACTCCACATTGCCCAGTACAGGGGTTGGTGCTGTGGACCCAAATATAGAGCGGCAGTTGGAAATCTCCGCGGTAGATAAGGTGGGACTTCGTGGTATGACTCATAGCAGCACTGTTTCAACTCTTTCAGTTGGTCATGCCCATACTGTTTCCTTAGCTGCTCTACCCGATGGATCAACCCCAGAGTTGAATGACAGGATAATGATGGGTGACTCCAAACGGAAAAGATTGGGTCAGGAACAACTCCAAGGCGAGACTTAGGATCTTGCTACCTCTACCAGCATGTCCGTTGATTCACAAACTGTACTATCGGCCGCCACTGGATTCTAGAGCTGCCGGTAAAAATGAGTTGCCTTTCTTAGAATTGCCCGTGGACCCACGGGCAATTCAGTATCTTAAACTTTTTGTATCCGAAAAAAGGCCCACTTTTATTTTTCTTATTGAAACTCTTTGTGCTTCCAATAAACTTGATGACTTAGCCCTTTTGTTGAGCTATGATAGTTACCTTGCTGTTGATCGCGTGAGCCACAGTGGTGGTTTAGCTCTCATTTGAAAATCTGTTACTTCGGTTAGATAATAAAATGTCTGTTTATGTTGTATTGACGTTGAAGTTGTGGTTGACTAGGTTAGTGTGTGACAATTAACGGGCGTTTATGGGCATCCTGATCGTAGTCATCATTCTGAAACTTGGAATCTGCTTAGGAACCTCATGAATTATAGTGACAAGTTGTAGGTCTGTATAGGCGACTACAATGATATTCTCCATCACCATGAGAAGAAAGGGGGACGAAGGCAACCACAAAATTTACTTGATGACTTTCGACAATCCATCTTAGATGCTGGACTTAGTGACTTCCCTATGGAGGGATATCCTATCATATGGGAGCAAGGATGGGACTCGGGTTCTCTCATTGAGGAAAAGCTGGACCGTGTACTTGTCTCACCTGAATGGATTAATCTCTTTCCCATGGCTTGTGCCTATGTTCTGGATACTTCCTCTTCCGACCACCTACCACTGTTCTTGGATGTCAGAACTTTTATGACTCGCCATAATGCTAGGTATTTTTGTAACATCTCGTTATTTGTGAGGAGGTTAGAATAATAAATAAGAGTGTTTAATGAGAGCTTAGAATTTGCATTTTTATGCTCATGCATAATATGGCATACAAATACACATAAATAGTAAAAACAGTAGTATTTGAGTTGAATGATAGTTGTAAAATGATAGTTTAAGATAGGAATGAGTGTTTAAATGGAAGTTGAGAGGAAGAATAGTGATTGAAAATGAAAGTTGAAAATGCAGAAAAGTAACAGAGTATGAATACGATGAATATGAATTTTTGGCTTTTGATAATTTTGATTAAACTTGCATATTTT
>JANZLK020000519.1:504801-516465 GCA_026937615.2 Erythroxylum glaucum | reverse complement strand
CAGCCCGTCTGTTGTGCCGCTCTCCACGTGCCTACGTTCAGGCTGAAGCAAACGATGCCGAGATCCGAACAGCCGTTACTTCAAGTTAGATTCTAGAAATCTAGAGACAGAATTCCAAATTGTAGCCCTATGTCTCTAGTTTACTCCAAATTAAAAATCATTTCATTTGGATATAAAGAACAAGATATTGTCAAAATATCGAAGCCTGTTCAATGAAATCTTTCTAGTTATCATATTCTAGCACAGTCAACATTTTCATCTTAAATTCATCAATCAATCTTTTTTAGATGGCTATAAATTTTTTTATGGAGATGAAGAACAATGTCTTTTGAGTCTATTAGTTAAAGTCCCATGTCATTTGGATGTCTAGAGAAGAAGTTATAGGTAAAAGAAGGAAGGATGTTCGGTGTGCAAGAAGCTCTCGGGTTTGTTTAACCTCACGGCCGTGCAACATTAGTGCACAGCCATGCAGTCCAAAATAAATAATTCACGAGCATGAAACCATAACTCATGCCCGTGCACACCAACAAGTCACAGCCGTGCAACCTTAACGCACAGCCGTGCACACCCAACCAATCTCCAGAACAAATTTCTAGATTTTTTCTCATCATTTTTGTCCCACATTTATCACTCAATCTCTCCCAAATGATTTCAGATGGTTATAATTTTTTGTGGAGATGTAGAGAAATGAGTTTTGAATTTGTGAATTCAAGTCCCATATCATTTGGAGGTCAGGAGAAGAAGATATTGTCAAAAGAATCCAGGATGTTCAAACTTTTCTCCAGCCAAAGAAGTCACGATCATGCATGAGCACAATCGTGGGTTTTCAACGAATTTCAAAAGTTTCGATTGTGCTCCAGCATGATCATGACATTCAAAATCAGTAGAAAAGTCATGATCATGCTCTAGCATGATCGTACTTTTCTAAGTTCTTTACAAAGTCACGGTCGTGTCGAAGCATGATTGTGCTTTTCTTTCTTTTTCCTTCTTCGGACTGTGCATTTTTCTCCTTTTTTTCTTTTCATTTTTTTAATTCCTCTATTTCTAACTTACATATCCATTTCCATTTCACCATTTGGACTCTCATTTAGCTCCAAACATTCAAAAATCAATCAAAGTTCTAGATTAACGTCAAATATCAAAACCAGAAAATCTACACGTGTGTTCTTCATTTTTTTTTGCATTTTATCTTCTTCTCCTCTTGTTCTCTATCTAACATTTCTAATTTGATCCTACTCTCGTTTTTGGCTTCCATTCAAATAACATCATTCACAAACAACTCCAAATTCCAGATTAAAACACATATATCAAAACAGAAAATTCATTCAAGCACATTTCCATTTCACTGCACTATTTCACTTTCATTTTTCTACACACTTAACTTTTGCATTTTCTTGATTTCTTCCTCAAACTTTCATTTGAAAAGACTCATTCTCATTCCCATACATCACCACATACCTATTCTTTAACTCTAAATTCATTTTTAGTTCATTTCAAAATGTATAAAAATTACGTGAACAATTGAAAAAGAAACCAAAGCATGTACCCACATTTTCTTTAGAAATTTCCTACACTCATATAATGCACATTTTCATTCATCTTTTATCCAAAAAATCATTTCTATACTATCTTATGCCATCTTACACATAAAAAATGAAAAATCAACACATATGGCATACCCTAAAAATCCATACTCACGTTTCTGCATAATATTCATATCCCCATTTTATTCTCACTTAACTGTTAACTATCATGATGCGTATGTCATCTTATAAAACAAGTAAAACCATAAAAATTCTTACTTGATTAAGACTCCAACTTTTAAAAAATCATGTGAGTCCTAGCTTTCCTATAACACCCAATCATCATTAGTTGAGAGTTGCAAGGTTAGGTATTTCGGTTATAGTGAAAAAGATAACAAAAAGAGGTAGCAAGCAAAAATGAGAGTAAGGCTTGTATTATGAGGGTGAGAAATCTCTAAAAGAAATGAAGCTTCTAGAAGATGAAGAACTAGAAAGATATTTTTAGACCAGAACAATAACTTAGTCCTTCTAGTTATAAGAGCTTGACTTGGTCTTTCAAATATAATCTAATAATAAATCTTGAACTAGGAGAATGACACTCGTCACTCATCCATCTTTTGAAGCATCAAACTAGTTTCTCATTTAGCTAGTTTAATCAACTCCAATTTTTACTCTAATTATCTCCAAATTTTCAAAGTAATTTTCTCACAAATTCTCCAATATCATTTGTTTTCTTATTTATATTTCCATCCATCAATTTACTTGCCAAGTGACATTTTTCCTTGTCCAATAATTTCATAAATTCCTCCTAAAAATTTCTTAAAATTCTAAATCCATAAATTCACTCTCCTAATTGGTTTTCCATATAATTAAATCACAAATTCTCAATATAAATCACCTTTCACATATATCAATCAATTATACTCGAAATGTCAATGAATGCATGTATAGTTATTTTAATGTGTGCAAAATTCAAATTCACGTGCGCGTATGCTAACAATATGCATGAGTATGAAAAATGCAATTTTCTTAATCTCTCATTGATCTCACATGTACCGTATTTTTTAGTTTTAACTCTTAATATAGGAACGGGATATTACAGTAAAGGTGGAAATTCAACATGTGAGAGAAGGAGACAAGATTAGGCACAGTCTGTGGTTTTAGGGGCCATTAGATAGAAAGTTTAAAGGAACTGACACTATTTAGGAATTTAAAAAGTAGTTCTTAAAAGGAAAAGGGAATTTGGTTCTAAATGCCCAAGATATCCTTACTTACCAAGGACGTTTGGAGGGTAAGCAGTTGAGGAAAAACAAGTTTGAGAAAAAAAGATAAGATGGACAAAAGCAAAGGCTTCCTAGGAAGCAGGAAAACAAGCAAAGAGCATGAAGGGGAAGGTAACCGGTAATAAGGAGGGGGAGGAAGCATGTTAACCATGGGAAAGAACACCAAAATAGAAAGAAACATGAGTCTCTCTCTCTAGCCATATAATATATAGTTTGGTTTGACTCTTTTACTTATAAATAATATAGTCTCTTATAAAATACATAATATCACATATAAAACTTAATTAAAATGAGTACATTAATGTCATAGTAAAAAATATAATCAAATATTATCTGCAAACAATCTTTTCTAATTTTTGAAATGCTTTATATTAATAGTTTATATATAGGATATTTGATCTTTCTTGTGCTAAATTGACGAAAGGTTATAGTTATTAGGAAATAGAGGCAGGATCCAATCTCTTATTCAGCAAAGTCATAATAAAACTTTTTCATTTGATTTCTAACACATAAAATATATTAAAGCATGAATCATAATTTGCATCTCATTTCAAAATTTGATCAATTTTCTTATCATTTCTTTCGAGCTATTTTTAAAATTAGCTTATTTTAACCACCATAGTCGTATAATTATTCGACTTTTAAAGAACATGTTTAGAGAACTCTAAAACTATTGTAGAGAGTGTTAGACAAAAACTGTTAGCTCTCTTGTAACGTAAACTTATTTAAGATTGTAGATATTTTAGTAATTTAATTAAAATAAAATTATAATTTTAGTTAAACTTCAATTAGAATTACAATTAATTCTAATTATGTACTAATTTTGTTTAAATATGATCCAATATTTCCTGTTTTATTGCAATTAAATTAAAGTAACTCATAGCTAAATGATTCGAAGTAGGTCCCCTTTTAATCAAAACTCTGTTTAGAAAGAGAAAGTATAAGTATTCCATGTGTTTATATACCCTCGGACCACCAGAACGTAAAACTCTGGAGTGATTGGTGAGAGAAGTTTTCGTGCAACCTTAAAGTGAAATCAATGGACTCGACTTGAGAAAAGCGGAATCAGACCCACTTACAAAAGCGGACAAATGAAGTTGACTCAGTCTGACATGAGTGCAATAGTGGAGGTAGGTCATAATTCAACATTAGTTGTTGTTAGAAGGTGCATTATTATCTTTACTCGAGCTCTTTTTGAGAAGGATATCTTATTGTCACTATTATACACCTTAACAGTCTGATAAACTTTATACCTCATTCCTAAGTTACTGCCTTATTATCTGCGAGCACATCAATTAGTTTAAATGGTAGAAGCGGTGGGACGAGCAGAGTGAAGCTATTGTAGGATCGCTGTTGAATTTCAAAGCTTAATGTAACCATTCTTGATCATCCACTCCATGCTCCAATGGTTGTTTACGCTCTTTAAACTCCAATAAGCCCAACCAAAACTTGCACGCCCGAAAACCTCCAACTGGGCATTAGCAAATCTTTGATAATCCTCTTTCGTTGCTCCTCTAACTTGCCACTCCGCCACCCATTCGCCTACAAATCAGAGACGATCATTTAAACTTGAATGGAAAAAGAAAATCTAGTGCTATGACCATTAGAACACATGTTATGCTATTCCATGGCTTGCTTACCAACAAAAGTAAGAGGGCCATTTGAGCTTGTGACATAATTCAACTGCGCTGACCGATTTGTGTTGATGAAATCAATGTTCTGTTGGACAGTCATAGTATCAAATATACTGGAGAACAGATTGTAGTAATGGACATCGATCACAGTTCCGCTTAGGCCACTGGCAAGAGGGAAGAACTCTCTGGGTTCAGCTGGACCTAGCCTGTTGGACATCACTACATAAGCTGTGGACGAATGCTTGCGTACAGCATCATATCCTGCTTGATAGTACTTGTTTAGGGCATCTAGAGAAGCGCCAGGTGCCAGAGGTTCGTTTATAAGCTGCACCGCATATAGGCTTGAACTCTTTGCATACCTATATTATGACCAAGTCAATAAAAAGAAAAACAATAACTCAAAAGGAATGGCAAAAATTGTTTTCTTTGCAATATAATACTGATACCTGGCTGTAAGAAAGTCAATTACAACAACTGTTTGTTGTATATTTGCAGCTGTTTGGCCCCATTCTTGAGAACCATCTCTAGAAGAGCTGTGTTCGAATCCGTTCTGTGAGCCAGGGGCTGCATGTAAATCGATTATGATCTTCACACTGTATTTCCTGCAAACAATTGGGAATTCCTATGAAACATATTGTGATGAACCCTGCCTAGCTATTATCGTCAGAAATCGGCGACTTGATTGCTTTGAAGGAATGATTCCTTATTGAGCTTAGAAAAAGGTCTAAAACATTTAGACGTGGAGACAAAACGGAAATGGACATACTCTGCCCATGAAAAGGCATTGTCCAAGGCCTGCAAGGAGCCTCCAACATAAGGTCCTGGAGGTGAGTCACCGCTTGCTATCCACCAACCAACAGGTATTCTGGCTGCATTTAGTCCATTTTGGGATATGAACTTAAAGTCGTCTTCAACTATGAACGTGCTCCAGTGTTCCTGATATATGGAAACAGGTGGACCGTCAACACATTTTGCTATACAAGAATGAATATATATATATATAGATATATATATAGCTGGACCTAGTCTGTTTGCGGATGAATAGACGTGGACTATCTAGAACTCACAACCTGTCATTATACTGCCAACTCGGAAATGGCATAGCCTGGCACGTTCTAATTTTTGGAGGCTAGAAATGCAATTCAAAACCAAACATCCAACATTTGGTATGTTCTTACCCTCATAACTTTTGGGGCTAATTCCGGACCATAACCATTAGTCACTTGAAACTCCCCCTGTAGCCGTCCAGAAATGGTCATCACAAATACGGATGGATCATCATCTCCCCAGTTACTATCCCCTGCATAATCTGCTGTAACCAGAACCTCTGATTTCACCTGCAAAAGGACAGCGATAAGACCTTATTCTTTCGCTACCTAGCCTACGGACATATATGCAATAACTTGGCTTTTCCGAATCTATCCACCTTTTAGCTGGTGGGATTCAGACAAGAATTACTGGTGACATGCAAATTTTCTTCTAACTTCCATAGTATAGACTCGTCGTTTCCAGAGGAATATGCATGACTCGCAGACTGACACAGGTAGGTTTTTTTGTTCCAATTTTAAGGAAAGGCGAGACTGTTCATCGGACTAACAAACGATGGTGTTTAACAACATGGTAAAACTATTTTTTTATATCTACCTGCAAGAATAATCCATTGGATGCTTTGATTCTGACTAGGCTCTCATTATTAGCATTCCTGATAATCTCAAACGTCTCTGTCCTTCCGGGACTGCTGGAAACAGCTACGATGTCAATGCCATTACCGTTGGTGTCTAATCCAACGAAATGTTTGTCAAAGACCCTTAAGTTGAAGATCCTCTGATTGATCCTCCATAACTTCATAGACAACACATATTTAACTTCTACATTAAGAAAGCTTTTTCACTAGTATTTAATGGAAGTAAGAAGAACCAGAAAAAGGCAATTACTTTAAATGTCTCCCAGCCAGAGGCTGACGACCGATTGGCTACTACTATAGTTCCACCACCAGCCTCAGCTGCAAGATATTTCCCAACTTTAACTGATTTCAACTGAAGTCCAGTTCCGTCCTAGAAAAGATCGACATTTGTCATGAAAATAACCATTTAGAAGAAAAACTAATGCACCCAAAAGGACGTTGACATAAAAGATAAGTAACGACTCCAATGCACAACCATATACGAACCAAGAAATCTTTGTTGGGGATGCCATTGAAAAGAGAATGTTTAATCCACCCTTCTGCAACAAGCCAACCACCAAGATTTACTGCTTTGATTTTAAAGTTGGGATTGACTCTTGCATGAGTAAATCTGGACATCAAAACTAAGACACATAAAGCTAGTAGCTCCCTTTTTGGTGTTGTCGCCATTCCTATCTTTTCTCTTTGGCTCGAACTTTCCTTAGGCCCGCCTTAACGTGAGAGTGGATGAGAAGTTGCCAAATATATAGTGATTAGTGAACTAAAATGGAGGAAGTCAAGATCTAGAAACTCTCACCATTCTGAGGGGTTGAGCATTCCGTGTCAATCTTAGTTGGCTGATTAGGAAATCCATAATTTACAGCTCCCCTTCCTTTTTTTGCCCCCCTGTCTGGTAAACGAATATTATAATGCAAGCACATGCTCCATTTATGTTAGAGGTGACAGGACCTTGAATTCCATTATCAGGTTTTATGGTTATGTTTATCTCTCCATGGATGGGATTTAAAATTATACCGAGCAATTTGTACGTTATCTACAATATTTTGTATCATTCCTTTTTTCTGTTGTATGTCTTCCTTTAGAGTACCAAACTAAATGGTATTTATCTCACTCTCTCAACTTTGAACTCGACTTCTAGTACCCTGTCAAAAAAAAAAAAACATATAAACATGAGATACCCTTAACTATTTGGGTTGGTATTTTAACAATGAGAGCCATAATCTTTGACTGTCTAACTACCCTTTAAGTTTGTTCTTCGAACTCTGTTTAGTTAAGTTATAGTTGAACTCTTTGTTTTCAAACTGGTCAAATGGTTGAATTGGTACACAATAGGCACTTAATATTTCTAGAATTGAGCCATCGTGTATGACTTTTTATGTGAATAATGCGTCGGCGTTGAGAAGTGAAAGTGGCCCTTGTCTTAAAAGGATGGATGGTAAAGCATGATTTTTGGCTGCCATCTAGTCAGCTGCTGCAACTACTTGAAAGCTGGACGCCGACTTTCGATGGATTTGGTTTTCACCTCGATTAATTAGAGTAGGGAATGACAAGAATCTCTTCCACCCGAATACCTTATCACTGTTATATTATGGAATAAGCTGAAAAGGAATGAGTAATGATTCTAAAATGAATTAGGGTGAAGGTTTGGTGTCCAACCAGCCTGATCCTCAAATACAATTGGACCCATTTTAACGCTTCAACTAGTGTTATCACACAAAGAAGACAAAGATGGAACTTCAATCCATTATGTTAAACCTGATAGATAACTTGTGTACATCCAGGCCGGTCTTCATTGGGTCTAGTGTAGATGGATTTAACTGATCTATCTCTTAGTGTCCCGAGAATAGAAGGAGTAGTTGTGTAGAAAGAATGCCTATGAGCATGAACATCTTCTAGTAGTTAGTGATCTATTATATTGACATCAACTTTTTAAGTTCTATCGGTTGCAATTTTTTCGAGATCTAAATGATAGGAATCTGATCATGGGCTCAATTTGTGACCATATACAGAGCATCGTATGTTGGAATTTGGAAAATTAAAATTTACAACATGGTTTTGTAAACAATGGATCATTTGGTGGTTATTCATGGTGTAGATAAATTAAACACTTGGCTTCTTAATTTTCTCATATTAGGTGTAACTTTCCCTTCTTGTTGGCAAGGGACACTACCTTTAACATCACTACTATCATCTTGACCACTGACAAAAGAACTTCTATTATCAATTTTATAATTTAGTCTTTACTTTTTATCTTTCTCATGTTGATACTCTTCAAGCAAAGTCTTTATTTGACATTTCATGTTAGTGTTTACTTTCTTACAAGAGTCAACATCATCTTTGATCCTAGCTAAATGCTTCTTTAATCTTATTATTCCCTCACTTTTTAAATGTTTGTTATAATATAAACAAATGATATGGATCTTTATCCCAAGAACTTATCTAGCATGAGTCTAAGCTAGATCTTCAAATCTTTCTAAAGCAGTTGAATTATTAAGAGTATTTAAACTTTTCACTATTTATTTAAAAAATAAATGAAGAAACATATCAAAATTAACTTAATAACATCATATCAAAACAAAGTCGTGTAAAATAACATGAAGAAATAGAACAACAATAGTTTCTTAACAATCATATGATATAGACATACAAGTGAACTTCATCAACTTATATAAATAATTCCTTAAGAAAATTTGATACTTAAGCACATTCTATTCAAAAAATTCTTATGTTGTTTTATTACACAAACTCACAATATAACCCATTTTGTGTGAGTACAATTCAACTATAAAGTCATAAATATAACTCAATTTGTATGATTATATAATTCAATCATAAATTCACAACTGTAACCCATTTTATATGATTACATATTTCAAACACAAACATGTAACTATAATGCATTTTGTATGATTACATAATTCAACCATAAACTCAAAACTTTAACTTATTTCTTATTCAATCATAAACTCAAAACTATAACTTATTTCTTATGATTATACAATTCAACCTTAAATTCATAACTATATCTCATTTTGTATGAGTACATAATTTAATTGTAAACATAACCATAAACCATTTTGTATGATTACCAAAATTCAATCCTAAATTCACAACTATAACTCTTTTTGTATGATTACATAACTTAAACATGAACTCACAAATATAACTTATTTTGTATGATTGTATAATTCAACCATAAATTCACAACTGTAACTCATTTTGTGTAATTATATAATTCAAACACAAACTTACAACTATAACTCATTTTTTATAATTACATAATTCAATCATAAACTCACAATTATAACTTATTTTGTATGATTACATAATTTAACTATAAATTGATAACTATTACTCATTTTGTATGATTGCATAATTAAACCATAAAGTCATATCATTTTGTGTAATTACATAATTCAACCATAACCACAATTGTAGCTCATTTTGCACGATCACATAATTCAACCATAAACCCACAACTATAAATCATTTTATGTAATCACATAATTCAATTATGAAATAATCCATTTTATATGATTACACAATTCAATTTATAAACCATTTTATGATAACTATTTTGTGGCAATATATAACCTAATTTGTGCAAAAAATAATTTTAATCTTTCATTCACTAATTTTTTACTATAATTTTGGAGCTAATTTTAATCTTTCATTCACTAATTCTTCACTTTCATTATCTATTAGGACACTATTTCATTCACTAATTTTAATCAACATAGACAAAACTATGAAAGACAATACAATACTTTTTGAATGAGACAACACAATATTTCATTCAAAATTTCATATTCAAAACAATAATAATTCATTCCATATTTCTCAAATCCTTGAAACACATACATGAGACACAACAAAAAACTTCATTCTATTTGATTTTGTTCAACAATCAACATAGTCAAGGCTTAAAAGAGATATGTTATGACTGCTCACCTAACTAAAAAGAAACTTCAAGGCTTACCTATTTCTTAAACAAATTAATTGCAAAATCTTCATCTTATAAGCACATGGAATCTATTTGTGTTCCTTGGAGCACCAAACAAAATAGACATTTCTCATCATCTCTAATCGCTTATTATATTATTTATAATTTCCTCATACTAAGATTATTTCTATTTTTTACAAAATACATATAAGAAAAATCTATAGTAGTTGAAATAAGTACTAAATTCCAATTATGCACTATTATGATATAGTAAAATTTAAGCAGATATTTCCAATTTCAAATGTACAATGCAATCACAAAGTAAAAATTTGCACTTGTATAAAACTAGTTTGAGTTTTCCAAACTCTAATATGTAATTGTAAATAAGTAATTAATATATAAAGCAACACTAATTCTTATGATAAAAAATTCATCATAAGGATTACTTTACTTTGTTTGACATATTTTTCATATGAATCAAAGAGTATGTTAGAAAGATAAAAGATTGGTCTTCTTAAATGGGCAATTGACTCCAATATTTATGAATAATAGACAAGAGGCAAGTTTTAGGTTTATTATCAAGGTGATAATAAAGAGCTAAAATAAAAAAACTTAAATCACGAATATCAACTTAGATGATAAGTTACAAGAAAATTGGTTTGGAGGTCACCGTATCTATCTCAAATTGCTAGGTGAGAGTTTAAAACAATAAAGTTAAGAGTAAACAAGTGAACTTAGGTTATACATGAAGTATGTATGAACTAACATCTATATAATTTTGTATTTATAAAGGACATACGTTCCAAATTAATAAGAGTTAATATTGTAGCATATGACTCTTACCATATATGCAATAATGACTACAAAAGGGCTTAATGCAAGTTTAAGATCTTATATTACATTATAAGAGACCCTAAAGGTTAAGTGAACCCCATAATATACCCTTAGAACTCGTCTAATTCTTAAGGATTAAATTAAAGGTTTGTTACTTTAGAATGTTATCAAAATATTGTGTTTGAGATGATCTTATGGAACAATTTTAGCAAAGTAAATTCAATTCAATTCAAGAGAATTGAGAACATAAGAAGTTTCTTTTCTGATCATTAACTTAGATAAGAATTGAATACATTTATTTATGATAAAATAAATAAGATCAAAGGAGACTAAAATGCAAGATATGACCTAGGATATAGGATATAAAATCAACTCAAGGATCGATTCATTAATTGAGATTTCATATATTCCTAATAGATAAATTATTATGAGCTCTCATTAGTAGCAAGGGTTATTGTATAAATCCGAGAACATGTTGAAATCTTATTACCTAAACTCATCATGTGTGAGTGGAAGATGAAAATAAGAGGACACATCTAATGAATTTAAGGTGTGAACTTTCAGTTATTAACTGTTAAAGAATAATTAACATTATCATTTTTTGTAAATATAAGATAATGATCAACTAAATGATTGATAATAATCATTTGAAAAAACACAAATATGAATTTTTTACAAATAAAAAATAAATATTTTTTCAAGATTCTTTTAATTAGTATAATACAATCAAATCCAAGTAAGTGGTTTAATTAATGCTACATTT
>JANZLK020000519.1:474800-486387 GCA_026937615.2 Erythroxylum glaucum | reverse complement strand
GATTCAATGCAAATTTACTATGGCAATGAATATTTTCAATGGTTTTGCTTGTTTCTCCATTATAAACTTGTTACCCACAAGCTTTTAAGCTCAAACATACTGATGGTATTCGAGAACATCCTTTATAAGGGTGGCATGCTAGAACAGTCAAACAATCATATTCATTGCAATTTTGTCACACATCCCACGCATATTTAGGAAATCCATAAACCTTTTTTTGCCCATTTTATTCAAAAACAATTTCATTCACAAATGTTACAAATAGTTAACATATCATTATATATTCCAGTAATCATCTAGGTTCAATACAAAACATTTCCAGTCATACAGTCAATACACTTTTCAATTCGCATAAATGATGTCCAATAATTGCAAAATACAATTTTTAAAACACAAAGAAAGACTGTAGACATATGCAAATACAACTGATCCTCACCTCTAACTCTTATCTGTATGTAATGGTTAGACTCTAGTTGGTCTAACGGGATAACTCCTCTAAGTCTAAAAAACAATGTTGCAATTTTTAGGATGAGTTTTATGAACTTAGTGAGCGAACCATCCTCGATGGCTCACTCATATCACATAACACAACGGTTCATACTTCAAATTCATATACACTTCATGTCATCCTATAATACACATCATTTCACTAATAATCATATAGCATTACTTAACACTTTGATTACTTATTTCACATTTCACATTCAGAGTAGTCAAACAGCTCATTTCGATCATTTAAAACATACATGACAATTATATATTCAATGCACATGAGACTTACTTCCAATTGTTATTGTTGTGATCGAGTGTCTGTAATTGCGACTTTGATACGATATTGGAGGTATTTTGATGCAAAAGTGAATGAGGTGGTTTAGGGAATATGATTTGATATGTGTTCTGTGCACACATATAAGATCATTTATACTTTAGTTGTAGCTATTCCAGAAAAATTTAGAGTAGAATCAGGTACATGTTACAACTTCCTAGCTACACATTTGATTGGATAGAGACACTTAATATGCTTATGGTTTGTAATAAACAAGGTAATTTAGACGAACTACTTCTCAAGATAGCTTTTACTACTACCATTTATTCCTTATGGTGGGAGAGGAACAAAAGATTTTATAAGGGAATTGAAGAAGGAAAATAACAATTAGTAGACAATATAGTGAATAAGATACAAGCAGCTTTTATTTCCCACAATAAACTACATACACTTAACCAAGGACTGAAGAACAATTGGATGTTGTAATTAATTTTTGCAATCTATCATTGTAACTATTAGATGCTCTAACTTTGTAGGCAGATCATGTGACTCATTATAATGTTATTTTATAGCTTTTTCTAGTATTAATATAATTCCTTTTCATTAAAAAAAAGAGTCACAGTAAACAAATAATATTGAGAAATTATTTGAATTATATTTAACTTAATAATGACAAGAATATATCTTTCTTAAAACTTCAAGTTGTATTAAACAAATATCAAATCATTTATTCTCTTGTATTCTAGTTTATTTCTTTTCTCAAAATGAATGAATTCAAACTTATTCTAATTCCTTTCACACGTAGTTGCACTCATATATTAACTACTAATTTGAATTAGAAACCTTTGAAATTATAGAACAATGCTTCCAAATTAATCCATTAAATAATTGTAAGACAACAAAAAATCTTATAAACAAAATGAAATGATAATTAATTTACACAAATAAAAAGTGAAGAAATTTGTACCTAGGTTAATATTATCTATTTGACATATTTAATAGACATCCCAAAATCACTGCACTCATCCTTGTATACTTCCATATATGAGCTAAGGGGATCTTACATCGTCTTATGTGGAAGAAAATTCTCCTTTAGCAAACAATAAAGAGTATATTTGTTTTTGCATCTTCTATTAATGACTGTAAGACAAGATATGTACAAGAAAAGCTTATTTTTTTATAATAGTCTTGATTGGTTTCTTCGCTCTCTCTATAACATCATAAAATAATCCATTACTACCTTCTTATTAATATTAGTTAGCTAAAGTACCTTTATCAAATATTCATAAACTTAGATGATAAACTGATATTAGAACCAAAATTTATGATCTTCTAGTACAATTTTTAAAATCTCCATTCCAACATTAAACCTAACATGCTAAGATGTAACTCACTTATTACTTGCAGACAATTATCTTAGCCCTTTCTTCATTTGAATAAAATATTGAAGTGATAAGAAATTAGTTGCAAATATTGTAATGATAGGATAACACAAGTCCCTACCATTGGTAAAATCCTTTCTCATTAACTTTAGAACTTATGCACAATTTTAAATGAACTTAGTCACTTTTCTCACTTTCTACACATTTTCCTTAATGATAGGAAAGTATCTAGCATCTCTTATATTTTTAAGCATTAGGTCAACAGAATATGTAGAAGTCTAATAGAAAAAATTGCATTTGCTTTACAATATCTTTCCAACCAATTTATTAGCAACATCATTGCCAATGATGAACAATATATTATTTTCAGGCCATCTTCATTCCATCAAATACCTCTAACGTAGTATCACTATTCTTTACAAGGCTAGATTCATTAATTGATAAAGAAAAACATTCTACCTTTAATAAATAACTCAAAAAATCTATAATGAGATCTTGTCTTCTATTTTTTCAACTATTACACTTGATTAGACACTTATAAGTTGTCCAAGTCATTATCAAGTAACTTTTTTATTTCACTAATAGAATTAATTAAAAGATTATGTATGTAGTCATCAAATAAAGGAGCTTTATATCATAGACTATAAGAGGCAATAATATCCATTATAAGCTAGAAATAATAAGATTGAGCAACATTAAATGATACACCTACATCATACCACCATTTAATGTCCATATTATAAGCTACTTCTTTAGAGTGTAATGTACTATGAATTGAAGGATGAGCTCTTAGAGTTGTCCATGGAGTAAAAATTTAGATATTTATCTTCTTCTTTTCCTTATATCAGTTGTAATAGTCCCTTCAGTTTTGGTAGGAGTAATAGCTTTCATATTTTCAATATCACCCTTATTAATACAAAATGAACTTCCACTTCCATTTTCATAGTTAAGTCTTTGCCTTCTTAATTTCTCATTTTGATATTTTGCAAGCATTTTTCACCTGTCTCTTCATGTCATAACTACCTTTCATGCAAGGTTTCACATTTGATCCTAGCTAAATGTTTCTTTAACTTAGTAATTCTTTCACCTTTCAAATGTTTGTTACAATACAAACATATTGTATAATTGTTCATACTGGAAACCAATCTTGCATGAGATCAAGTTAGATTGTTGAATCTTTTTGAAGAAATTGAATCTCCAGGTATACTTAAACTTTCCTCCATTTATTTGTGAAAAGAAAAATAATAACTTTATGTCAAGATTGAACTTATTTTTACATAACTTTGTAGAAAACTTAATAAATAAGACATACTTAATTTGATACAACTTATTGCATAAATCTAATGTTCAAGAACATGACTTGTAGTCTATGCTTATTTAATAATTTTGAGGTTTGTTTTCAATCATAATTCATATTTGCATGCATAAGTTCAAAAAGTAAAACAAAATGGTTCAGACAAAAGGAAAAACATACTTATGGGTTTTATAAGCTCATTTGAAGTTCTATTCATATTCTTATTACACTGCTTAGAAATTAGAATAATAAGTTATAACACAACTGACAATCATTTACTTTCTTCATTTGTTCTTACTTCCATATTGCCCTAATTCCCAAAACCATTTTCAACTTTCAATTGTTTGAACTTGAAAGCACCTTACCTAGCTACTAAGACATATGCAATGACAATGACATACAAAGAAAAGGCATGATGCTCAAACATGACATGGAGGAGCGACAATTGCAACACTTGACTCTAGACTCTAGAGAGGCAACTCAAGCAAAGTGAGTTGAGACTTAGATGCAATGCTGGAGAGGTGAGTTGATACTTAAAATTGAGAGATTGAGATTTGGTAAAGGCATGGATCAAAGAGGAGATGACAGGTAATAGTGTTATATTTTCTAATCTATATCGCTTCTTTATAAAATTCAACCTTTACTTATCATTATATAGGTGCACTTGCCTAGTTTATGAATAATAACTTTCTAATAGGAAAATTTTTATTACTATTAGCACATATATATAAAGCTCACTAAGAACCATAGTAGATATTTCTATAGATTTTGTGATAAGTTTACCAAGGTCGAAGAAGGTTAAGAATTTTATGTTTATGGTAGTTGATAGGTTCTCTAAGATAAGACATTTTCTTCATTATGATAAAATCAATGATACAAGTAATGTTGCTAATTTGTTCTTTACGGAAGTAGTATAACTATATAAAATTCAAAAGTTGCAGGGAACATAAATATCGAAAATTTATAGGGTAATCTCCTTAGATATTTTTGGAGGGTTTTATAGGATAAATAAGAATCAAGTTATTATTTTTATTGCTATTTATCATCAAACTGATGGTCAAACTAAAGTAGTAAATAGGTATTTAACTAAGTTATTTGATGCTATCATTCAAAGAAACTTAAAGAATTGAGAAGATTCCTTATCATTTGTTGAATTTGCATATAATAAAAATTTGGAATTTATTGAAAGTTGTTTATAATTTTAATCTACTAACTTCTTTAGATTTGTTACCTTTACTTGTTAATGAAAGAGCTAGTTTAGATAAAGTGAATAAGACAATGATGTTGATACAACTCTATGAACATGTCAAGCAATAGAGTGAAAAGAAGAATGATTATTATGTAGTCAAACATAACAAGTGTAGAAGATGACTTACCTTTAAATCTGGTGATTAAGTTTAAGCGTATATGAGGAAGGGACAATTCCTATTGCAAAGGAAATAAAAGTTACAACCAAAAGAGATTTCAGGTTGTTGAGAGGATTAATGATAACACCTACAATCTAAATCTTCCAAGTTAGTTTAATATTAATGCTACTATTGATGTTGTTTGTCTTTTTCATTTTGATGTAGGTGATGATTCAACGTGGAATCCTTTTAAAGAGATGATTAATGATGTGAGCTCATCTAGCTAAGCTTTAAAGGATCCATTATTAAAACCTAATGGACTATTTATAAGAGTTAGAAGTAAGAAGGTTAGGGAGTCTTTGAATAGGCTTATTTAAGACATACTTGACAAAGCTTTAATTAGCACTTAAAGAATAATTTGACATGCTTGTTAGATTTGCAGGAAGGTAAATTATTGGTTAACTTGATTCAACTTAAAGTTGGAGAAGACTTAGACTTGAACATGGTCCAATACGACTGTATGTAACTTTATAAAAAATTCAATTATGGGGCACGGTCTTAGCCATGAGTGTGTCTTAAACCATGTCCAATTTCTTAAAATTATAGAAGGATCCATGGCCTCAGGCACGAGTATGTCCTAAATCGTTCGCAACTTCACAATATTATAGGAAGACCCACGGTCATATTGTGTACTTTACAAAGTTATAGATAGATCCACGATTTCAAACATGACTACATCCACTTGAAACTTTAGTTTTTTAAAGATTCTTTTAGTTATAGAGCGTTTAGAGATATTTATTTATTAATAGTCGTTACTACTTCTTTCCTTTATTCTTCATTGAAATTTGAACTTATAAAAGATTTCTTTCTTTGTGGAATTCAAATACTTAGTGAATTTGGTTATTAGTTTAGTATAATCAATTGGTCAATTCTGTGTATATATCTACATCGAATTTCTTAAGTATAATTCAAACTTGTTTGAAGACTCTCCAGGTTATATTCATTAATGGATTCACCTCACCTATTATCCCAAGAAAAGTATTACCATTAGGAATTTCCCTAATAAGATTAGAATTTGACTATATAACAAGTCCTAATCTAACTAGAAAGTTAATTAAAAACTACTAAACCATCAAAATCTCATAGATCGNNNNTATTAATTAGGTAAACACAATCCAATAACAATTAAAAAAGATTGTAATAATGAATATCCTTTAAGCAAAGAAATTATTCCTAATTCAATGGGTTTATAATCTTTAACACTAGTTCTTATAATTAGTCTAATAAATGTGTGAAATAGACCCCTCAATAGGTTTGTCAAGCTCGTATCATATTCAAATGGTTCTATTCGATTAAACAGTAGCATTTTCCAAAATTGGATATAACAGGTGACATTTAAAGTAAAGTCTTCAGCTAATGGGTCGACTAGTCAATACTCTAACCCAGTGAGTATTGACTACTTGAAACTAGTAAATTAGCTATCTAAATTAACGGGCACCACAGAAGGATTGATGTCGATTTGATGGTATTTTCGATGAGTGTTTTATTTTGGTGTGTTTTCAAACTTGAGAAATTAAGAAGGATGAAAATTTCGAATTCAATAATCAAGAAAAATAAGAATACGCAAGGTTTAATTTCTACAACACCTCTTGGAAACTTGTTCCAAATAATCCCGATGATCAAAATAAAACTAAGAGAAATGAACAATCGATACGCCACAATTGGGAAAGCAATTGATAAGTCAAAGATGGTTTGAAAGGTAACAAGGACAAGAGAATAATGTTTCTCCCTATTGAAGCCAATGACACTCCAGTAATTTTGATCTAAAAGTTTTTTTAAAAACCCTAAAACATAAGTATTTATACCTAGGCTTAATGTTAAAAAACTTGGGCTTAAAACATATGGAAGCCCAAAATATAAATAAGTCCAAAATAGATCATAAGCATACCTAAAGGTCTAGTCTTATTGAAGCGCGAAGTCTGGTCATAAGCACGCCTCCTCTTGGGCTTTAAACGATGAAGAATAGCCCAACAAAATGGTTGTCAAGTTCCAAGTGAATCCGGTCCAAAGATTTGAGACAAGTGGATCAATTTGGGCTGTGATCCAACTAGCTCTCCTTCAATAGGCTTGGCTAGCTTCATCCTCTCTATAAGTTGGCCCACATGCGCATAGAGAGCCTCTTTGAATCTCTCGGTCCTAATTGTGGACATAGGTCCAACTAGAATGACGAGCTCGCCCCCGTCACATATGCTATCTCCATGATGATCCTTACTCATGCTCACATCATAAATGTGTCCAGAAAAGTTAGCGACTATGATATTTAGTTTTTATATGTGACGATTATTTAAAGCGATTTTGGGTATAAATAGACTATAATTGAGTTGAGAGAATAACCTTTTTCATGTTATGGAGGTTTTATGAATCTTGAAATATTAGAGAGACTATGCATAAACGATATTGAGCCTTAATTTATTGGTATAAGAAAGAGGAAAATTTTGAGTTATATTTAGTAGTGCTTATGTAGCAATTGAAGAGAATTGGCATTATACAAATTGCCAAGGTTCCTTGACCTTGTACAAGAATTGTATAAGTTATTCTTCACTTAAATCTAACTAAGATGAATGTAAGAGTTCCTCTTCATTATTGACAAAGAACCTATGATATTGAGGGTTCCTTTAACCCTTAAAAGTAAACAATAGTGAATTTTTTAATAGAGTTTGAAGAATAAATGTAAGTCAAAAATTACTTGGTTGAATCATTATAAATTAAATTTTATTTACCTTTTTATACTATTTGTTTGTTATTGAGATTATTATGTGACTGTCATATATGAATTTACTATAATTATTTATTAGAGTTTGTAATTTATTAAGTTTTAAAAAAATGTAAGAAATGTACAACACAATCTAGGGACCAATACTATTTATTACTAAATGTTTTTATTTAATTGTACAACCTGAGATATCAGTTGAAATGGTACTTCTAATAAACGTATGACAAGATAAAAGTCATAATTCAATCTAATCAATTCAATAAAGGAAGAAAGTTCGATCAAGAGATCAAGAAAACAATTCGTATTCAGGAGAGCAATGCACTGATCAATTTACTATTATTTCTCTCACCAAATATCAGTACACTCAGCCGCTGAATTTACTTAACAGTCAACCAACATATCATACTTCACTCTGTTGGAGCCATTCATTATGGTGTACCAAATGCACCAGAGAATTGATACTAGCTTATATTCTACTTTGTTCATTGATATTTGTGGTTCTTTAAGTAATTTACTAGTTACAGTTGAACTAACAAATGAGCAGGTAATTCCAGTTATTCATATCGAAGAGATTAAGCTTTAATTTCTGACTGTATTACATGAATATATATACTTCAAGCCTTTAATCTCATCTCCGCCAGCAAGCTTATCAAGGCCGTTAAAAGCGTTTTGTTGGTTTCATCACGTAGTACTTAGAATATCAATAAGTACAATATCATTTGCTAGGCTGAACAATTAGGAGACTTTGTATTCAATCTTCATTTATTTGTTTTTTTGGTTCTGTGCACCAGATGACCGTAAATAATAAAGCTGTATCTTTTTTAATTTCTGGCATTTCAAATTAGCCATCCATCTTTGTTGAAGTCGCAATACTTGAACAAGTCATATAAAGAAATTAATGTAATGTCTTAAATGGCTATTATATATATATCATTTGGCAAAACAAAGAAGGCTGTTATATATATCATCTGGCAAAGCAAAGAAGGCTGTTATATACATCATTTGGCAAAACAAAGAAGGTTACCTTTTACTCTCAGTTCAATAAAAATACAACCACCTTTTGATCTAGTCCATATAGACATTCTAGGTCCAGTATTATTTTCTTTACGTGATCATAGTTTCTTTCTGACAGTTGATGATGATTACACAATCTGGTATTATCTTCTAGCAAATAAATCAGAAGCAAGAAACTTGTTGAAGGTCTTTTGTGTTCCTATGCCAGTATTCAATTTGGCACTAAAGTCAAGGTTGTTAAAGGTGATGATTGACCATAGTTTACTGTGAAATCATTTTACGCATAAGAAGGAATGATAATTGAAACTTGTGTAATGACTTATCAATCGAATAACATTGTAGAAAGAAAACATCAAACACATCTTAAATGTAGCAAGAGCTCTCAAGTTTCTAACCAAAACTCGCGAGAAAATTGTTAATCATGCATTCCCGTTAATTAATAGTTTGTCATCTACATCTTTAAATAACTCCTCTCCTTATATTGTACTTTTTTAAGAAATAAATGACCAACATCAGAATTTTTCTTGCACTTATAGTCATCAAGGGGTGGCATTTAGAGCACCTGTAATGCTTTTCCAAAATAACTGGCCGACATTATAGCGCTTCTTCTTAATTTTTATCATCCAAGCTGGTACTTTGAGAGTATTTCTTCTTCACTTTGAGGTAGCTAGGCTAGGATGTTTAGTTAGCTTAACTGGTACACTAACTATTTTAGTATCTTATGAAAGAAAGAGAACGCAGTACTATAATTTTCTCACAAGCAGGAATTACAAAGTTTGTGTTTGGGTTAGAATATTGGGATGAGGAAGTGGTGGCTGGGCAGCTGGATATGCTGGGGGAAAATAGTGTTGATGGAGGGACATGAAGGGCAGGTAAGAAATGTTTCAAGAAGGAACCAGCTCAGTGCCCTCCATTAAAATTATCCCGTTAGACAAGAGTCAAGATCACAACCCTAGAAGCATTTCTTTTTACTGCTTTCTTCTTACTAGTGAGTAACTAGACAATGTTGGGTAGCCAATAGAACATAGTTATATGGATCTCGTTCTCGTTTGGAGTGATTATGAACGGCAAATGCTGCTTCCAAGTGGCAACATTACAACTGCCAACTAGAACCAAGAAACGTAGAATGTACCCATCATCTAGCTGATCAGGAGGAGAAGACCAAGATCCTCTAGACACTATTTTTAAATAGGCTGCTGAGTTAAAAAAAGGACTGTCAATTGATTTATAAAATCTGATTTGAATTATCGTATAATAAAAATCTATTTTGAATTGTGTATGTTGGGACGTCGGATAAATTTAGTGTGTTTTTGAATATGAAAAATCATTTAAAAGGAGGTGTAGGTGGGAGGTATTAACGAGGACATTGAAGAGCGGCTTTTGTTCGGCTTGTGATAGATAAGTTTTAGGAGGGTTCCCTGTGAGATCAGATCTTCTATGCTCATAATTCTATACTAATTTTGTTATACACGATCTTATTCACATAAATATATGACTCAAAAAAATATATGGATGAAATTATATAAAACAGAGTTAGTACTGAATTATGGGTATAAAATATTTGAATCCCTAATGCCTCTTCACCAAGGCCGTCGCCTACTCTGCTACTCCCTCCTCCTTCCATCCAAACCAGATTCATGATGCTTCGTAATTCACCTTTCAAATTGTCCAAATTTGCGCATGTCATCTATGGTGCGCCTTTTCTAAGGCACCACGAGGCCAAAGTTGTGATCGCCGACATCCAAGACGAACTGGATCACGCAGTGGTCGACACACTGGGCTCATCAAACTCATCCTATATCCACTATAACGTCACTGATGAGGACCAGATAAAAAATGCCGTTGATAAAGCCATGGCAACCTACGGGAAGCTAGATATAATGTTTAACAATGCAGGAATTGCTAATCCAAACAAAGCGCGTATAATTGACAATGACAAGTTCGATTTCGAGCGAGTTTTAAGCATCAAGGTGACAAGAGTTTTTCTGGGAATCAAACATGCAACTCGAGTCATGATCCCAAGTCGTAGTGGAAGCATAATTTCGACTGCTAGCATTCGCTCAACAGTGGGAGGTGCTACGTCGCACACATATACTTGTTCCAAGCATGCTGTTCTAGGCCTAGCGAGGAATGCTGTGGTTGAGCTAGGACAATTTGGGATTAGGGTCAATTGTCTGGCACCTTATGCACTTGCCACACCTTTAGCTACTAAATTTGTTGGGCATGACAATGAGGAGCTGGAGAAGGTACTCGATTGCTAACCTCAAGGGTGTGACACTTAAAGCTGAAGATGTTGCCAACGCAACTCTTTTCCTAGCTAGTGAGGAGGCCAGATATATAAGTGGTCACAATCTGTTCGTAGATGGAGGATTCACCATCTATTATTCAGCTTTAAACATGTACTAGAACCCAGATTCTTGATTTTCATCAAAACCATTACCTACTCTACTTTCTACTCTTTGCGTGAATTAATAAAGTTTCGCAAAATTATATAATAAAGATCTGCTATTTCAGAAAACGACAGAACCAAAAACGTTGATGTGATTAATCCTCTCTTCTTGTTTTTTTTAACCGTTCCATTTTCTTCTCTTGTCTTCAATATCAAATATGGCATTAGATATTGAAACAAAGCAGGCGCTTTACCCATAGAGGAGTAGGTAATGGATCGATTCAAGGTAAGCTCCCATTCATAAGTCGGGTTAGTTATCTACAACATATATATATTGAAGTCTACTGCATGTGAGTTTGGAATAAGCACAGTAAAAAAAAGGAGTGATTATGATCCTCGTTAACATTATGGCATAACACACACATTGTATCATTTGGCCTAAACCACCTACATTTAGTCCTCAAACGATTCTTGATAGCTAGCTAAGCAATAAATGCAACTTTAGGATTTAGAGATTTAGATTAGATAAGTTTATACCATGTTACCTGTAGGAAAATCCCGGTGTGTGCATCACATGCACACGGTGCGGAAAACAAAAATTTTTGTTCCGGGACCTTCCCGAA